>JAMKQA010000159.1:0-40601 GCA_024699735.1 Posidonia australis
ACCCCAACCCCCCCCCCCCCCCCCCCCCCGAGCTCCTTCAAGGAGACACCCCCAAAATTTTGGCAAGAGTGGAGGAGGAAACCAGCCTTTCACCAGAGCACACCTAAGACCAGTGAACCCAACACCCAACTCCGACCACCTCTTGCTTTTCCTCCCCTCGACGAACGCCCCAAGCTCCCTAACTGATCCCCAATCCTCCCATAAGTTCTCGAACCATCCTCAGTCCGTCTCCAGCCCATGGTAGCCTTCTAGTCTCTCACCGAAGCTCCTCGCTTGTCGACGCCGGCGACGTACCATAGGCCACCAGCAAATGACAATCTTTCCTAGACTCACTAAAGGATAACTTAGGGGTGTAAATTCTATTTCCCTGCATCATTTCCTTGTGGTTTTTCCCATCGTTTTGTCGCATTCGGCACCTCACCCACAGCCGTCGGATGCCAGACGCCGGCGTGAGGCCACACAGGCAATTGAACGCTTGGACCGATGTCCCGATGGCTGCCCTCTTCTCCCCTCATTCGTTGGAGTGGCTAAGCCAACCTCCTAAGTCGGAAACCTCCTGTGGAGGCACGTCGGAGGAAGGTCGGCATTGACGCCGGCGACGGGTATGGGGAGGAGATCCCAAGGCTTTCCATTGCTCCACATGCATGTGCATCTCATCTTGGTAGTACACTCGAGCTTCCAGCACGACCTTCGTCGTCCAACGATGCTCCACCACCCAAGGAAGAGGCGATGAAGGAGGAAGGTCTGGCCCCTGTTTCACAAGCATGCCCTGATAGCACGCCTCACATGCGTAGATTGGTCAGGGCTTGCATAGGATCAGACCCGACCAAGCCAAGGCCTCATCTTCCCTACTTAGGCCACACCTGCATAAGTGTTTCATCTAGTGTTACCTCAACCTCTGGTTTATTGGAATCTCTTGTTTTCTTTTGTTTAAGTATTCCACATATAATGGTCGGTTCTTAGCTCATATATAAACCTCAACATGTTTTACTTCGCTTGCATCTTGTTAGCCCTCCATTGTAATACTTGTGTGTTGTGAATGTGGCAATGATGGCAAACAGCCATGACATCTCTAGGGATGTGCATCTTGGCCACGCTAGTAGCTTGCGCGTAGCACATGCGCGGATCATCCAAGGATAAAATCTGGCCTAGCCTAGCCATTAGGCCCTACCTTATGTTTTACTTATGCTTACTGTTTCGAATGTGCTTCTCTTTAAGTTTGGCTTGTTTCCTTAATTGTATGATTTATTTCTCTTACATCATCCACATAACTCCATTAATCGGAATCTAAGAGCCAACATTTCCATGCATGTGAGTGAGATTCCAAGAAGGACTGATTTGTTGGGCGTGTGGGGGTGCCTAACACCTTCCCCGCACGTAATAGGAGTCCTTGCTCTTTCTCTGGCTCGCAATGATCCGTGTGTTGAATCCATTTGGCATGAGTCATCTTATTTCGCATTTGATTTCGAGTTTTAATTTTCCGATACAGCTTTCCTCGTCTTCTTGTTTTGAATAGACTAGGTGGTGACTCCACGTTTTACCTCATATCGCTTTCTTGGTGTTTTCGAGTCATTTTTACCATCCTCGGAATCACCGGACTCGCCATGGCCCTATCGAGTCCCATGCGGTCCCGATCGCGTGGGGAGCGTGGTTCCCCTCCATCAGCATGGTCACAGGAACTGGCGACTCCACTGGGGATAGACAGACTTTGGCTTTCGCTTTTGGTTCTTTCTTGCCTACATGGTTTTCCTTATGTGCACTTGATATGTTATGCCTTATGGATGATGTATGTTTTACTTTACACCAAGATAAAATGTCCACATCACAATGCATATGCATTGATACATGCTTTATGATGTGTTCAATGTTGTTATCTTCTCACTATCATGTCCACATCACAATTCACATGCCATGATCATGCCTTTTGCTTCTTGTTTGCTTGCTTGCTTGCCTTACTTGTGTGTTTTCTTCCCTCTTTGCATTTGACATGACTAGGAGAATAGAGACATGTTTTCTTTCCTCCCTGGTTTAAAATAAAACACACAAACTCAGAGAAACAATTAATAAAGCAAAACTAGAGACCAATTCGAACTCTCCCACCCTTTGGTTAATAAAATGCAAGTAAAAGACACAAGGGCATATTTCATGATTGAACCATATAGGAGCATGCATTTCTCTCCTTTGAGTCCACCTATAGTTTGCTAAGGCTAGTTCCAGTTCTCTTGTTCGATTGCTTTGGCGTAGGATTTGATACTCGGGTTTCCCCCTATGTCCAGGGTTGTGTCGGTGTTAGTAGAGGGTACAGCCCATGCTTTGGCAGGGTCGAGGCTCCTAACACACCACCATTCCACAACTTTGGCATAGGACAGAACCTTACTTTCTGCCTTGAGTCAGAGACATGTTCACCCTGAGAGCATTTGGAGTAGACAGCCTCCTAGGAAACACTTAGACGGTGAAAGAGTGCATGTTCGTTGCATCCATGTTCATGTGTGCCATTCATACCACTTAATTAACATTGCATTGCTTATCCACAGGTTTTGATACCTACTCCTATCTCTTTTATCCACAGGTTTACGCACGAGTCCTTTGACCTGAGCTCCAGTGCCCTCTCTCAGTTTCCTTGTTGTGTGACACCCGTTCTCAACCTTCCTCGAGCTTTTGTCACTTCCGACAATAGCTTGTCGTAGGATCCATCCTTCTTTCAGCTACCGTAGCCCTATTAGCACTTGCTCACATTCCACCATGGCCCAGCCTGTCAGCAAGGCTCTTTCTACTGTCACCACCGAAGGTATCGCCACTTCGACCCCCTCGTCTCTTTTCCTAACTTCCTCAACTACCTTTTCACCCCATGTCAACCTCTTCCAGGCCCATGAGGCATCCTCTCCTTTTGTGTTGAGACACTGGCAAACCCTGTCTAGTCTGGAGCCCATCACCAAGTCAGTTGCGGTGACCGCCACTCGAGCTCCAGAGTTGCCGGTGTCTCTCCCTCTGTAGGGCCCATCTTTCTTGACTATCTAGCCTACTATGGTAGCCTCTTTGGTAGCATCCATCCCCTCTGGACAGTCTGCTGCCCTTTTGCCTTCTGTTGTGTTAACTCCGCTGACAATCCCATCCCTCGGTACTACTACCGATGGGAGCCCAGCCGTGCAAGCACAGTACTTCTTGGCCCTTGCCTATAAGCTGCAAGGCATGGCACTCTCCCAGGACTCCTCACTGCTGCTAACTTCTCCTCCCCCAGAGGACTTGCCGTCCTCGGATTTAGTGCTCCACTCTGCACCCACTACACTTCCTCGGTGGTCACCCCACCTCCTCGCTAGTTAGGTGGCAGGGGTGTCGATCCTGCATCCTTCACCTTCATCTCACTCTTCATAGCATGCATCTCCAACACCTGGTGGCCAACCCCTCAGCCTGGCAGGGGCGCAACACTCTCTTGTCCCATTACCTGGACTTGCGCCAGGACAGCAGTTGCTACCCACAAATCCCGCACCACTCATAGCACAGCATACTGTCTACCCTTCATCCCTGCATCAAACACAGGTTCCCCCATGTATCTTGCACCACACTACTCACCTGCACGGGTATGCTGGCCATCATGCCAGGATACCAGGTGGTATGATGGTGGATCCGAAGGAGCACCTTGGTATGACCCACACGGCACACACGATACCCACCCAAGCTGCGCCAGTCTCAACAGCAGTGATCCTAGATGCCCTCCTTTCTAGGATGGGTGATCTGGAAAATGCACTCTGACAAGTGCAAGGTGTTGACTGCCAGTCTTTTCAATTCTGGGACCTCTACTATTTCCCAGAGGCAACTCTCCCACCTAATTTCCAAGTTTGGGACTTTGAAAATTACAATGGAAAAGGCTGCCCAATCTCCCATCTGAGGGCACATTGCTGAGACCTGGCTCAGCTCTAGGTTGACAAAAGGTTGTTGATTTGCTTGTTCCAGAAGAGTCTCCTTGGCCCTGCCTTGAAGTGGTTCACTTCTTTGGACATGACGACCATCTAGACATGGAACAACCTAGCCCAGGCGTTCCTGGAATAGTATTCCTTCAACGTTGACCTAGTCCCTAAGGGGGAGGTCTTGCCACCACCAAGCAGAAGCCCTTTGAGCCGTTTGGAGAGTACGTCGAGCGTTGGCATGCCCTTGCCTCATAGGTCAAGGATAGTCCCTCTAATGAGGAGTCTATCAAAATGATCATCCATGGGGCACAGCCAGCCAGAAGGGCTCTGCTCAACATCCAGCCTATCACCACTTTCTCCTCACTGATTAGAGCTGGCGCCCATGTGGAGGGCTCAGTACGAATTGGTAGCTTCCCCGCACTCACCGCGTTCGCCAAGCAGGCAACCACCTCTAGCCACAACGCCGGCACCAACAAAAACAACAACAACAACAACAACAACAATGGCTCCAGCTCCAGCTATCTGAAGAGGGATCTCCCAAAGAGCACCGTCGCGTACCTTGGGTCCCCTGCTCTGCCAGTGAATGCGATGGGCCCACAGGCTCAAAATTAGGTAGTTTATGCACCAACATGGACGACACCCCACATCACTACCACCGTCGAGCCAGTGTATCCCGTAGAGCGGCAAGGCAAGGACGGCACCCCCTATAAGGAAGGCCTCGACGGCTCGATTGAGATTTCACCCCATTCGTCGAGCCATTGAGTGCCATCCTCCCTATGGTGCATTCGATCCTCATGTACCTGGATGTTCACCTATCGCCAAATCCATTACCGATGTGGTATAAAGGGAATCTGTACTACAGTTACCATCGGGCCCTGGGGCACTCGATGGACAACTATTTCACTCTCCGGAACGCCATATAGGACCTTATTGACCGCAAGGTCATTGTCATTAACACTCAGGATGTAGGAGCTGCACCCGCTCCAGCACAAGCACTAGCACAACCATGCGCTAGCATTGTCAGTTAACCTCTCCCTAAGCACCCCCATGCAAGAGCACCCGGGACCTCAAGGGTCCATTGCATCTTTCCTCTTGGATTCAGCTCTTCCCAGCTGGATCCATCTGATCTTATCCACCTTGCCTCTGAACCATTCCCGTCTCAGCAATATCTCTCCTTCCTCTTTGGTTCAGAGTCCGTCGTCGACATAATTCACCTAGCCGCTAAGACAGAGCGCACGGTCGCTTCGCCAACCATGCAACTTCCCCCAACTCAGGCCATCTACCTTTAAGCCAGACCTCAGCTAGGTCCTATCCAACCCATTCAGTTAGCGGCCTTCTCCACCATCCCTCCTACCAGCCACCATTGGCCCCACCGAGTACCATATGACTATGCCATACAAATGTGTGTAGAAATAACGTAGTTCGGACAGGTGTACAAGCCCCCAACTCCAGTCCCCAGGGCAAGCCACCTAGTGCCGCCTCCACCTTAGCAAGCAAGCCAACCCCCTAAGCCGACCACCAAAGAAATTACCTCTAAACCCTCCACCAGCACTGCTAGTAAATCCCTAGATGATCTCACCTCCCAGATCAAGAAGGTTAAAGCTGACATATCCATTTGGGAGCTCATCCACACCTCAGCTGAGCACCGAGAAGCCATCCTCAGGGAATTCCAGGCGGCCCATGTATCCCCCACTATTGAGCCCACAACCCTTGAGAACATGGTAGGCGTGATCACAACGCCGCGGGACATCTCCTTCTCGTCCCAGGAATTGCCCCCGGCAGGAAGCAATCACAACCAACCACTGTTCGTCATCGTGCTGTTCCAGAAGTTCCAAATCCCCTTGACACTGGTTGAAAACGGCGTAGGTCTAAACATCTTCCCCTTGCACACCGCGAGTAAAATCAGATTCAAAGCCGAGGACATCACGCTAGCTGTCAAGGTGATGATGTCTTTTGAAAACATGCACCACGATGCGTTGCGGGTTTTGGTCATTCCTCTGACTGTCAGTCTGGCTCAATTTGACGTCGAGTTCTACGTTGTTGATCTCGAGCCTACTTTCAATCTCCTACTTGGGCACCCTTGGCTACACAAGCATCAAGTCATCCCATCGACCTTTCACTGTATGATCAAGTTCTGCTATGGTGATGACATTGTTGTTGTCATGGTAGAAAACTTTGAGAGGGACGGGGTTGACGTAGTCTCTTTGGTTGATCTATCGACTGTCCACATTGATCCCAAGCCGTCACTCAATTTCGTGTTAACCTTTTCGAATCGATCAATTTTGCTCCAGAATTCGAGCGTGTTAGCTTCTTGTTTGTTCATAGCCACCCTCAATTGATGGTTGAGAACCTTTGTCACTGATGGGGATACGAGAAGGGAGCACTGCTTGGGCGGTGCAGTCAAGGGAACACGGAGCCTATCGAGGCGGAGGAAACAAGAGATCGTGAAGGACTTGGATACCAAGGACCACGAGGAGGCACGTGCGGGCACTGAAGGTTGTTTGTCCCTTAAGATTTGACTAACTTCGTTAGTGCAGGTGTGATGGACCCGAACTGGAATCCGACCCCAGTCGTCGCGGTGCAGCAACAACAGAGTCCAACAGAAGACATTGAGTGGGTCTGCTTGATGATTATTACACAGATGAAGATACCATGAGCACATTTGAGCCAGACCTTGCAAGAAGAACTGAGCAGCGACAGGCAGCAACCCCAGCATCTCCTTGTCTAGCTTTGCTACCCCCAGCAGCAGCAGTATCATAGCCACAGTCAGCTTCAGTCACAGCAGTAGTAGTATCACAACCACAGTCAGCAGCAGTAGTACCACATCCATAGCTAGTTTCAATCACAGCCACAATCAGTCACAGTCACAATAGTACCACAACTACAACCAGTTTCAATCACAGTAGTATCACAGCCATAGCCAGTTTTAGTCATAGCAGTATCACAGCCACAGTCAGTCATAGTCACAGTAGTACCACAGTAACAGCCAATCATAGTCTTAGCAGTAGCACAACCACAGTCAGCTTTAGTCACAATAGCAGTAGAGCCACAGCCAGTTTCAGTCACAGCAGTACCAAAGTCACAGTCAGCTTTAGTCACAATAGCAGTGGCCCAGATGCAGCAGTATAGTAGCAATAATACCTTGGCCCATCTTGATCCCAGACCTCTGGTGCAGTCGGAATCCTGCACCTATCATGTCGACTTCGCCTTGGACGAGGAGGTGTGTGCAGCCATCGAGACCTATGTAGACACAGTACTCAATGACCTGGAAGTGCTATTCTAGGAACAACTTGCGGTCTTGGCAGAAGACGCAGCCGAAAAGGATAGGAAGAGGAAGGGGAAGATAGTAGCATCAGAGCTAGAAGTCACCCCACCCCACCCCAGAATCACCGAGGTCCTTCAACAATCATGGTTGTGGAGGAGGGCAGAGCAGTCAAGA
Organism: Posidonia australis; assembly: GCA_024699735.1. Classification (NCBI taxonomy): domain Eukaryota; kingdom Viridiplantae; phylum Streptophyta; class Magnoliopsida; order Alismatales; family Posidoniaceae; genus Posidonia; species Posidonia australis. The sequence goes on from JAMKQA010000159.1 coordinate 7,345, forward strand.
CTAGACCAGAGGAGATGATCTCCAAGCAGCCAGGAGGCAGGTCTAGGTGGTATGTGCAGCACAAGCCTCGCCTTCAGATAAGCAAGGGGCAAAAAAAAAGGACCTTGAGGTAGGCTCCTCAGAGAGCCCACGGAGCAACCCTTAGAACGGTCACCTGCCAGACGACCGTCGGGGGGAGATTATTGTAAATAGTACAGAAAACCCAAAAAAATCAGAAAAAATACAAAAAAACAAAAATATTAGAAATGTTGTAGAGGAGGGGAAAGAACAGGCCAGCACCATAGTAGAGCAAAAGAGCACAGAATCAAGGTCCGTGCGATGCAGCTACAAGAGTACCAGAGTCAGTGTGACCCTCCGCACGCGTAAACAGGTGTAAGAGTCGAAGCAGATCCTTTCATTTGATGTCACTGACTCGGTATTCCAAGAGCAGTTGTTATCAAAACTAATAGCATATAGGGAGGAGGACAACATGGGCGTCGATGATTCAGAAGATACGCCAGAATTCCATCCTCACAATGACGATCCAAGAGGGCCAAATCTGCACGTCGAAGAGGACACGGAGGTGGTGAACATCGATGCACCAGGCGATGTTAAGGAGGTCCGCATCAGTGCCAGATTGTCACCACAGGCAAGGGTAGATTTTATCACATTTCTGAAGAAGTATAGTGATGTTTTTGCCTGGAGTTATGATGATACGGTCAGACTGGATGTTGAGTTAGTAGTGCACACTCTGTCGTCGAAGCCGGATGCCAAGCCAGTCAAGCAGAAACTCAAAAGATAGCACCCGTAATGGCTTCTCAAATTAAAAGAGGAAACCATGAAACAACACCAGGTCAAATTTCTAAAGGTTGTCCTCTACCCAGAATGGCTAGCCAATGTGGTTCCAGTACCGAAGAAGGACGGTCGGGTTGGCATGTGCATTGACTATAGAGACCTTAACAAAGCAAGCCCGAAAGATGATTTCCCACTACCTCACATCGAGGTACTAGTGGACAACACCGCGGGCACAAAATGTTATCATTTATGGACAACTTTTTAGGCTATAATCAGATCAAAATGGCAGAAGATGATATGGAGAAGACGTCATTCATCAGCCCATGGGGCGTCTTTTGATACAGAGTGATGCCATTCGAACTCAAAAATGCCGACGTTACGTACCAAAGAGCAATGACAGCACTTTTTCATGACCTCATGCACCAAGACATTGAGGTGTACGTAGATGATATGATTGCCAAGTCCAAAAAGTCCGACGAGCATCTCGCCTGCCTAAGAAAGTTGTTTGACCGCTTGTGGAAGTTTAAGCTCTAGCTGAATCCCAGCAAATGTGTGTTTGGCGTGACATCAGGAAAGCTTTTGGGGTGTATAGTCAGCCAATGGGGAATTAAGGTCGACCCTAATAAAGCCAGAGCCATCATTGATATGTCACCTCTAGCCACAGAGAAAGAGGTCTGAGGTTTGCTCAAGTGCCTACAATACATCAGCCAATTCATCAACCAGCTCACTCCCATATGTGAGCCAATTTTCAAGCTCCTGAGGAAAAATGCTAAGATTACCTGAAGTGCGGAGTGCCAAGCCACCTTCAATTTATCAAACAAGTGCTAGCCAGCCACCAATCTTGGTCCCCCCGATGCCAGGACGACCACTCCTCCTCTACTTATCAATTACACAGCACTCCATGGGCACTGTATTAGGTTAGCACGATGAGACAGGCCAAAAGGAAAGGCTAGTGTACTACTTGAGAAAGAAGTTCAATGATTATGAAGCCAAGTATACCACCATCGAAAAGGATTGCATATCCTTGGTCTGGGCCACCCAATGCCTACGGCACTTAATGATGGCAAATCCAGTTTTGCTGTTATGCCGACATGACCCTATGAAGTACTTGCTCTAGAAACCAACACTGGTGGGCAGATGCGTCAAGTGGCAGGTTTTTTTATCCCAATATGACATCACCTTTGTGGCACAAATATCAATGAAGGGGCAGGCCCTAGCGGATCACCTGGCTGACTTGCCTTTGCCAATGTATCAACCCCTATAAACCCAGTTTCTCGACGAGGACATATTATTCGCCATGGATAATTCGGGACTCAAGGAATCAGAAGACCAAAAGCAGTGGCGCCTCTACTTTAACGGGACAGTAAACAAGAGAGGCCAGGGTATCGAGGTAGTGTTGGCGACCCCCAAAGGATAGCTCATCCCGTTTTCCAAGAAACAATCGTTCCAGTGCACCAATAACGAGGCAGAGTATGAAGCATGCATCCTTGGCCTGTAGGTTGCATTAGAACGTGGTGTACGGGAATTGCAAGACAGTGACGCCTTGCTGATCATATCCCAGGTGAACGGGAGTTGGAAGACAAAAGACCCGAAGCTGGTATCATACCACTCATATCTCCTGAAGCTCATGACAGAATTCGAGGATATTTCATTCTCCTTCATGAATAGAGCTAGGAATGCATATGCAGACGCATTGGCAACTTTGGCGTCATGGTTGTCCATACCAGACGATCATGTGGTGGACGTATCGGTAACCTAGGTGGACTACCCTGTGTACTGCATGAGCATCGAAGAGTCCGATCCACTCGAAGAGCTTCCTTGGTACCACGAAATCAAGGTTTTCGTGCAAACTGGGAACCACCCGTCTAATACCCCTGCCACCGATAGGAAGACTATGAAGTGGCTTGTGTCAAAGTATGTCCTTAGGGGTGGCCGTTTTTACAGAAGGTCCTACAACCAAATGTTGTTGAGGTGTGTAGACCGAAAGGAGGTCGATACCCTTACGCTACAGATCCATGTCGAAGTGTGTGGCCCACATATGAATGGGATCTTGTTGGCCAAGAAGATCATGTTGCAAGGCTACTACTGGTCAACCATGGAAGTGGACTGCTATTGGTTCGTCTGAATGTGCCACAATTGCCAGGTCCACGGTAACCTGATCCACGCTCCCCCTCATCAACTGCATAATATGTCTGCACCTTGGCCCTTCTTAACATGGGGTATTGACGTCATTGGAGCCATTCATCCAGCAGCCTCCAATGGGCACTGCTTCATCTTAGTAGCAATCGACTACTTTATGAAGTGGGTAGAAGGAGTTACCTACAAGGTAGTCACCGTCGTGGCTATGGAGAAGTTTATTCAGAATAATATTGTAGCCTTGTACAAAGTTCCCCATTCCCCCATCTCAGACAATGGGAGGAACTTCGTAGCCAAGAGGGTGGAAGATTTCTTACAGATCCTTCACATCAATCATCATAGATCCTCCCCGTACCACCCACAGATGAACGGCACTGTGGAGTCCGCCAACAAGAACCTTACGAAGATCTTGAAGAAGATGGCAGAGACTCATCAGGATTGGCCTACAGGACATCCATTCAGACATCTATAAGGGCAACCCTATACTCTTTGGTCTACGGGATGGAGGCAATTCTCCCTAGTGAAGTAGAGATTTCGTCGCTTAGGATCCTGAGGGAGGTAGAGCTAGAGGAGGCAGAATGGGTCGAAGATCGATGTATATAGCTAAACTAATAGACGAGTGTTGATTGCAGGCCTTGCACCACGCTCAATGCTACCAGAAACGCATGGCTAGGTCTTATCAAAAGAAGGTCCGGCCCAGAAGCCTAGCACCAAGCGATTTGGTTCTGCGAACAATCCATCTACTCGATGCCTGTGGAAAGTTCTGACCCAATTTGCGAGGACCCTTTGTTGTCAAGCAGGTTTTCTCTAGAGGAGCTGTGATCTGGAGGACATGGACCACATCGAGCAGTCTGAGCCAGTCAATACATGCTACTTAAAGAAGTACTACCAGTTACTAGGTCCCGGCACTGAGCAAAGTCCTCCCCCATTGTATCCGAGCACCCTGCATCATTGCATTCTGTATTTGTAATCCGCATCCTCGCATTTGTTCATTCTGTCCCATTGTACTCACACCAAGTTATTATAGCACGCATTCCTACATTCACGCAACACATGCACTCAACATTCATGTTTCAGATTCTTGTATTAGCATACATGCGCATGCACCATCTGCATTTTTGCCCGATGATGAAATCGGAAAAGCTTAGCCTACCTCGGGAAAGGGTTCTCACCTCCTAAAGAATTCTATCCAGATCATGTAGCAAGTGAGGAAGCCACCCCCCACCGTGAGCAGGACAAAGTTTTCAAACTCTCCAAGGGCCCATACCTCTAAGAGGGAGATAAAATGCTAGGGTGTGAGTGAGAGTGAGTATGAAATATCATAATGCATAGAGGGCACAAAATAAATGAGAAGACAGAAGTTGAAGATAGAAGTTAGCCTTAAAGAGAGGTGTGTGAGCCGACTTTACCCCTGCTGTACCCCGGGGAGGAGTTGGAGCATACGCCTGAGCCACCACGCCATTGAAGGACTAGCCCCCCTTCTTAGTAAGAGCCTCCCATCTTGGCGTTCATTATCCTCGATAGAAGTAGAGTGGGCCCACACACCTATGAGGGAGCAAAAGAAAAGTCGATAATGTAAATGAGAAAGTGTGGGATCCAGAGAGTTTGATGCGAAGTCCTAGCCTCATCACCATTTAGACACTTACCACCCAGTTATCCATCATTTTAGTATTCATTGTACTAGCACAACTGCCCCACCACCCGGAGTGCCACCTGTCAACTAGAGATCCAGATAGAGTCCTTTAGGTAATAGGATCCGCCCATTCCCTTTTCTGGTAGACATCAAAGCTTTCCTAATGCTGAGGGTCCAACATAGCTAAGTAAGCACAATCCATGCATCTGCATTACTTCCCCCATCGTTGTGATCACAGGACAGGACTTTGCCCAGTCATCGGCTAGGGGCATGTCAGCTACCCTCTTGGTCGTCATCAGTGATTCACCTCTAGCCTGGGGAATGTTAGTTACCCATTTGATTCACCTCCAACTAGGAGCATGTCACCTGTCCATTTGGTTGACTTTATTAGAGCATCTACAGCCAGGGGCATGTCAGTCGCATTTTGACAAGTAGACGCTTTACTAGGTGTTTCAGGCCATGTATTCGGTGCAAATCGGTAGCTCCACACAGAAGGTCGGTGGGAAGAATGGATAGATGTAGATCATCGAGCCCAGCAGCGCTCCTGCTCAAGACTATAGAGACTAGGGAATTTCAGCATGGACCCCACATCTGGGAGCCGCATTGCAGCTACGCGTAGGACATGTGCATTTTTGCAGGGGGCACCAGTGCCAACTTGTAGTAGAATGTACCCCCCACATACCCGCACGAGGGACAGACCTGGCAAGTCACAATAATGTATCCAATCTACGTCCTCAAAGGGATAGATGTTTTGGTCGGTCCTAATGATATGGTGGAGCCATTCAAAGAAGTAGGTCACAGAAGGAAATAAAAAGGGAACACAGTGAAAGAGCATGTATTCTTCATTCAAATTCAAGTTCAAGAGTACAATCATTGAAAGAAATTATAGAAATGCACTACATATGCTTGAATCAGCTATTCCCTCTTGTTCGGGGCCTCTTCAAGCTACTAGCATTGTTGAATAGAGGAGCGCTAGGTGCTATTTATTGATTGGAAAGTCCACCTGTGTATATGCCCTATATGCCATAGAATAGCCTGTGCCTCTCACCACAGCCAAATCACTGGAGCTCACGCCGGTTCGAAGCAGACGAGCCAACTTAGTAGTCATGGTAGTGGAATTCTGAGGATACAGTCGGAAGATGGCAGTCATGGGAGATTGTTCAAAAGTATCCTGGAGGAAACCAAACTGGCACAGGACATGAGTAGGGTGATACTCCACCCGTCTAGTCTACCCAAGAAGAATGACCACCCTCATGTCAGTATCATTGAAAAACACAATGAGAGGCTCCATGGTTGATGGGATAATCCGATAGGTGATCAGGCTTCTGGACAGCCCCTCTAATTTTTCATAGAACTCCTGTACTCCAAAAATGGTCTGAGAATGCCTGCACTAAAGGTAGGCTTCAAATGCTGGTCTTGAGGAGCACAAGACCACGACTCCCATGTGAGCCGTCAACCACACCTGTCCAAGCATTAATTCAGTATACGATATGCCAATCGCAGTAGAATTTATAGTTACCTGCACTAGTGCTCCACAGCCGTAGAAATGGCGACACCGATGAAGAGCACGATCCAGGCCCTGGAAAGTCTCAGCCAGGATCACAGGAGCCAAGTCAATTTATTTGCTCACCACCACCAAAGCGACCTCAACTACCTTAATCGCTATGGTCATCCGACCATGGCTGAATATGAGTTCCCCAAGAAAATGGAGGATGAAGCCGCACAGCTAGAGGTCGTCGCCCAGCATAGAGGGCCTCATGACCACTTCATCATGGAAGTCCAAGTGTAGCATGGGTTCAAAGTCGTCCATACAGATTAAGCGCCTCCTGCATTCTAAAGTGTTCAGGCCAGTTAGCTGAGAAAGGACAGATGCATACCCATCCTAGCACATGAAGACTGGAGGCCCTAGCAGTCGTGACAAGTCGCAGATCTGCTTGGTTTCATCCAGTGTGATAGTCAGTTCCTCATGACCAAAATGGAATACTTGGTGGGCCGGTTTCCAGAATCTAGACACGGCACTTAGGAGATATCGATTCACCTCGATATCCCCGATCTTTAAGAGAAGCATGGAGATTCCCCAACACCATAGTTTCTCTAGGTTGTTGCCAGAAAACATGCTGATCCAGCACCTCAGCACATCCAAGAAGTGGGGAGGAGTAACCATTGTCATGAAACCCTGGAGAATCCACAAAGAAACTGTGTCAGGGACCCACGCCATGCAACCTTCCCACTTGCCATGGAAGCCTTACCATGTCGCTCGAGAGAAGAGCACCAGCTACTGGAGGAGAGAAGCCCGATGAAATGAAGCCCTAGCCACCTACGGAAGAAGAAACGGCAGAGGAGGCATCGCCAGAGAAGGAGGCGTCACCGGAGAAGGAGGAAGAAATCGTCGGTGGGAGAGGGGACAAACCATGGAGGAGCCTAGGCCAGAGGGAGTGTGAGAGATGTGTCCCCCTCATCCAGTTAGTGCTAGCTTTAAAGGAGGGAGAAGAGCCCGTGAGCAACCGCAGGATGGCGACCCGTGACTATGTCAGAGGTCATGCGCGTCGCGGTTGCGTGCTGGACATGTGCGTATTGATTAGGGAATTTGGGCCCTATGATAGAGGCACGAATGGGACATGTGTGCCACGTGCGTGTGTTCACCAAGGAGTTTGGTCCTTTTTGACAGAGGCATGGATGAGAAGCGCGTTGCACAAGCGCATATCCATCAGGGATTTACACCTTCATCTAAGTTACGCTGTTGAGGTGCGCGTGTCACATGCACGTATGACACAGGACTCGTCAATTGGGGCACTGCTGTTCTAAGAGCTCGTGTAACTAGCGCAAAGGCGTTAAGACCAGCTACATACACAAAACAAATTCAAGCCACTCAACTAAAGGCATGCAATTCAGAAAGCACTCATCTAGAAGCAGTCACTTAAAGAAATAATTCAAGTTTACATAATCCAAGTTTACAATCAAAGATGTTTACAGATACAACACAGAGATACAAGTTAATTGGACAGATTAGTCTCAAGCCTCATCCTCACTCTCATCTGGTTCCCGCCCTTGGGAAGCACGAGCGAAGCAGCGCTCACCCTTACACCGGAGTCGTTGGGCAGTTGCAGTTGAGGCCGCACGAGCACAAGAGGGTGCAGAAGTGGAAGCGCCCATCAAATCCCCTACGGTAGAGGTATCCTCCCCAAGGTCATGGTCAGCCTCATCACCGCTAATCCTGAGGATGATGTCCTTCAACCGATATCCCTATAATAAGAGGGTCAGTCTTGAATGTTTGCAGAGAGTGGTAGATACGGGGCAAGGAAAACACTTAACTCCTCGCGGGCTTCTCGTCGAGCCTGTTACAGATAAACATAGTGTTGTCAGCATAATCAGATGTGAACAGTTAAGAATTAAAACCAAGGGGAGAATTCATTACCTTGGCCCGTCGCATCCAAGTGTAGAAGTCGCTCAGCCTACCCTTGAACCGCTGAAACAAAGGCAATCGATCATGTCGGAGCAGCTGGAATCATGAAGTCAATTTATGCCACAAGCAGTAAGCAGGATTTACCTCAGCCCAGTTCTCCGAGAACCACATATCCCGCTATTGTTCCTGGCGGTCCTCCTCAAAGAGGTGCGGCTTGTAGGCATGCTCGTACCACTACTGGTACTCGTCATAGCTCGGGGACGGAGGATGTACCAACTATGATCGACCATGATCTCCACCGTAATGGAATGAGCCTGCACTTGGGTAGTGGCTCGGGGCACCATCTCAGCAAGAGGTCGAAGCGGGATGCCAAACTCCGAGGTGAATTGATGGCGAACCCGGCCAGGCAGGTAGAAGGTGGATTTCTTGAAGCAAAAGAATTTCATTTGCTTCCAACGGTAAGTCCTAGCGGAGTTCAAGGGCTCCCAGTCTAGCCCAACGTACCGCTCAAATGGCCTTAGTTCGACCTGTACAAGGCAAATCAGAACACAAGTCAGTCCAGCAAGATATCAGAAAGCAGAGAAAGCAGTAAGCAAGTGCATGGTTTGTAAACATACATCATGAATCGAGATGAGGTCCAAAACATAGCGGTAAGATTCATAGCTATATACCCCTACTGCGGTATGGTGATCTGGCTCACACCACTACCGTGGGAGTAGGAGAAATCTAGGTCGGAGGCGGAAGAAATAGTGGCCTCGCATGCAATGCTCCATCCACCAGTACTGCAAATATAGAAAAGTAGGTCAGGACATAATCATACTACTTAAACTAAAAAGATAATATAGGAGATTACCGTCAGTAGTGGGTAGAGCCCGACGTGGGACCGTTGATTGCTCTTTACGACGCTGTCCAGGCCGCAGAGCATGTAAGTATAACAAGCGCCACCCTAGTCATACCAGTCTAGGTGGTCCAGGTCGGTGAGGAATATTAGCCAATCCACTGAGACACAGTACATTGAGGTGTCATAGAAAATGAGGGCCATCAGCTCCATAAGGAAGTGGCGAAGAACGAACTCTACCTGCCTCGATCCTAATGCTGGATCCAGCCAAAATAGGTGCCACTCTCTGATCCTGCTGTAACGGAGGTAGTGTGTAGATCGGGTCAGTGGTAGACACTCACAGCCTAGGAGCTCAGTAACCTTGGCAAACCCCAAGGTAGCCTTATAGACTATAGGCTCCTTCCCGAAGCAGAAGCCTGTCAACAACGCCCAATGCTCCAACAGGATAGTCATCTCGCCAAAGGGAAGATGGAAGGTGTGGGTCTGCTGTCGCCATCGCTCCGTGAGTGCCTGAAAAAAATCATAATGCCCGTGGAAAGCTCAGAGGCGCAAGAGACTCCCGAAAGGAGTGCGATGCAGTAGAAATTCCTTCAGGAAGCTAGGGAGACGCTCAAAATGCTCCAGCATCGGCGTCCAGAGACACTACGTTACTCACTCGGTATCCCCGACCTGAGGAGCAAAGAACGGCAGGGTTAGAAATCAGTTACACCATGTAAATTTGTGTAGAAAAGGAGATTGCTTACCTCGAAGCCATTACAATTGCTGATGTGGTTTTCATCCAACAACCAACCTCCGAAATTGTCGAATCCTTGCCAAAAGAGATTCAGTTCAACAAACCTAAGGCATGCATATGGAAAAAACTAGAGTAGGTGGAGTTTTGGTTTCTTACATCCTCGGGGATGTTGGGCATCACTTCCTCTGATGCCTGGGAGCTAGAAGTAGCCCTGGATCACGAACTGGATCCACGACCCTGAGCCTGTGAACCAGAAGGTGCCCCAAATTGTAAGCTAGACCCGTGACCCCGAGCCCGTGAACTAGAGGCAATCCCGCTCACCTGGGTCACCTCTGCCTCGAAATCAGAATCAAACTACAAAAGTGAGGTCATGTTTAAATGAGCATGTTATCAAAATGGTCTAGCAACTCAGAATTTGCATTCAGAGGCAGTATTCAAACAAAAGCTAGGGTATTCATGCACAAAGTCAATAGCATTTCGTACTATTACTCAAACAAATACCATGGACAGTGCCTGTTTAAATAGAAATTCAAAGGCAATCCTGACATGGACTGCTACAGAACAATGGCCTTTGCTTAATATTATTTGAACATAACTACATGGCATTTTTGCAATGATCATTTAAGCAACATAACGGCTTCCTTTCTTTTACAATGTTATTGTATGAGTTTTTTCCAAGCAAGGAAATTAGCCAAGGCACTATCACCATCACTTAGGTCCTATTAATGGAACCAGGGACATGTTGCATAATCTCATGTAGGGGGAGGGGAGCGCCCACCACCGCTGGCGTGATCTCCGGTGACGGCTAACCACCATGTGGGGCTGATGGTAGCCCACCTCCTGGGGCCCAGCCATAGTGTCCCGGAGACACCACAACTGCCCCACCGACGGACGTCACCACCGACGTCGAGCAACTTAACAACGGCGGGAGAGGGCATGGAAGGAGCCCACATGCTCGTGGAAGAAGGAAAATATAGAACAAAAGGGAGGAGAATGAGAGAGGTACCATTCTACCACCGTTCCTACACCTTCGTGCTGGTGAAGCACGCCTCACCGAAGCCCATGCCCTGTGTAAACGTCAAAGCCCGTACCAAGCCCTTCTCTGCCGTGCTTGCACCACTCCGCCGCTCCCCACATCGGTGCACCTCCACCGTGCCCTACGCAAATGCCAGAGCCCGCACCAAGTCCCACTCTGCCGTGCTCGCACCACTCTGCAGCTCCACGCCCTAGCCGTCGTTCGTGATGGGGAAGAGGAAGCGGGAGATGAGGAGACGTAGATGAGGAGGAAGGATGGCTCGTAAGGTTGGTGGAGGGATTAAATGAATGTTGTTTTTGTTTTGCCAATAGAAGAGAGCATGCAAGGTTTGGAGATGAAGACCAATCACCATGCACCCAGTCAAACAGGAGTAACTGCTAGTTGATCCCGCAAGTTTTGAAAATTTTGCTCCCGCTCCTTAACAGTTCTTTGCAAAATTCTGGGTCAAAGTGCAATTTACCCAATGAAGGACAGAATCATCCCTCAAAAGATTGAAAAGGCCAGGAAAGTCCATGCAACCTTCAAGACTCCAGAAAAAGTTTCTGGGATAGGAATCGCCACCTAGATCAATCCCCATGGTCAGTTTTGCAGATTTTTACAATAGTTTCCAGAAATTACAAATAGGTCCCTAGACTTCTCCAAGTGCCAGAAAGTTTCCTCTTGTCAGGCCCTACCTACTAGCACAGATCCAATGAACTCAGATCAACATTAGGCTATCCATTGCTTCAGAAAATTCTTGATTGAGTCAAAATTGGAAATTTTGTAAAGAGGTCCCTAAAACTTCTATATTGACTGGAGCTCAGCCCATGCAGTCGAAAGTGAAGAGAATGCTCCGAGTGTTTAGCCAGAGCATGAACATCACTAGTAGAACAACAATTCAAACTTAGAGGACAGTTTGGGGACAATTTGCAGAAAAGCCCCTACTATTTCTTGAATTGCAAGAGGGTCCTACCTATCACCAGAACAGATTGTTTGCCAAATTTGACTTCATTTGAGAGGTCAAGAATGCCCCGTTACACCAGAATCTAGCTCTTACTCGAACATTTTTAGAGCCTGGTAGTTCGGAGTAAAATTGCCATTTTACCCCTATCAACTGACCCTAGAGTTGATGACACTCCAACTACCGATCAGGGCCTACCAGGAGTCCCTCCATCCTCGGTCTAGCTCAAGAGCATCCCAGCATCATGTAGTTCATTTACAATGGATCTCGTCTTGACCGGGAAATTACCATTTTGCGCTTATCAATGAGTAGAGCAATTTTGAGCCCTGATCACCTACTAGAGGCTCCAGCGTGCCCTGTGGCAGTTTGTAGAGGCACCCTTTGGAGCTTAGTCAGTTACATACAGAATTTAGTGGAATCTTGTAAGATTACAAATTTGCCCCTGCCTTGTTGAAATGCAGAGAACACCCAAGGCGAGGCAACATCAGACTAGCAGCTTAGTTTTCTCTCTTGGCGGTTCCCAACTGTTGCATGTATCCTGGCAACGTCTAGGTTCACTCTCTTGATGGTTCTCAGCCGTTGCCTATATCTTGGCAAAGACTCAATTCACTCCTTTGGCGATTCCCATCCGTTGCCTGTATCTTGGCAACAACTCAGTTCACTCTCTTGGTGGTTCCTAGTTGTTGCCTGTATCCTAGCAATGACTCGATTCACTCTCTTGGTGGTTGTAACCATGCCGGCGACAACCTCGGGATTGGGGCGAAAGGCCAAATGCACGAGGATCGGCAAAGTCATGGCAAAAACAAAAAAAAATAATGATAAAATGTAAGAGTCGCCACCTAATGTATTTAAAAAGGGAAGACGAGGAAAACCACTTAAAACATTCAAATCATGCAATAAAGCCAATGGAAAAGGTCTTCATAAACCAGAAATGGGCAAGGATTCCTGTTACGCATGAGGAAGGTATTACGCACCCTCGTGTGCCCAAAAAATCGGTCTTTCTTTGGGTTTCTCATTTACTGATATGAAATGTCAGCTTTTCAGCCTTTTCTGTAAGCCCAAGGGCAATATGCAATGCTATGGTGTCTTATGCTAAACATAGGTGTGTGGGCTATACGATGTGTCCTAATGCTCAAAATGGTCACTCATACGGTGGGTCAAACACCAGTGCAAGGATATTGCACAGATATGATCAAAAGATCTAACAACACCGAGTGATTTTCATCCTCACTTTACTATATGCAAAACATGATCTATCATGCATGAAAAGGGCAAAAAATAGAATAAGGTCTTCCTGATATACCCAGGAAGACAACCAAAGAAAATCAAAAGCAAATCGAAACGGGAAACATGCTAAATACCATGCCAAATGTTGCTGTGCACAACAGAAAATAGGCAGGTGCGCCTGTGTGGTGGGCTAGACTAGTGCTCCAGTCTGGTGCGCCACCTATGTGCTCTACTAAAGCTAGGAAAGTGTGCTAGAGAAAATCATAAATCTGATAGTAAGCCAGAATGCCCTGCAATGTAAAATTCTTGTAAACTTGCAAACTCATTAGAAAATGCGGCATGAGTATCTTATCAAAATCCAAACAAGAAAACACAAGATGGGTCTTGTGCGCAAGGGCTGTATGCCTCACACAAGACCACACCATCCTTATGCTAAGTAAAAAACGATAGGATTCAGCCATGCTATCTAGATCTGGATCAGGAACTGATGCATAAGAACCTCCTAAGCAGGAGTTCATGGGGCAATCAGCTCACTAGATTTCAGCAACTGGCTGAATATGCAAGATGCAAAAAAAGACTTAAAATAGTGTCATCCAAGAATGAAATCATGCATGCAAAGACATGCCATATCAGAGAATACACACCAAAAAAATCAAAGTCAAACACACCGGGGAAAGCATGCAGGTTATGATGCAAAGATGATGATTTATACTCTGACCAGATGGTGCGCCAGGATAGTGCTCTGGTTAGGTGCGCTACCTTGGTGCGCCATCTTGGTGCTACAGTGTGGTGCACTCTAGAAAAATTGAATCAGACTATTGTCTGATTTTCGATTCTGGTCCAGATGCAAGAGATGTAATGCAATTTATCTTAACCAGATTGATTAATCAGATGGTAAAAAGCTAAAATATGATGAAAAGCAAGCAATGAAAGTCTTTAGATCATTTATTTTAAATCATGCAAGATCATGGGTTAAGGGCTGGAAATACTGCATTGTAGATTCTAAAGAGCATGCAATGAGCTAATGCACTTAACAATCATATGCACATGGTGAACATATAAAGAGTATATTTGCAGCTCATTTCATAGCAAGTATTTGCATGAATCATGACTCCTTATATAAAAATAGAGATGAAAACAACTTACAGAGATTATATGATGCAGATTCTAACATACAGAATTTAACATACAAAGCATCTTATACGTGGTGCAATCATCTCGTCATATGAAAACAACTTACTAACAGATCATCTATCAAGTTTTTACATGCTTTTATATGGTGTAATATCTAGAACTTAAATAAAAGGATAAGTGAAAGAGGAGTAAGGATCTTACCTTGCTTATGGTGTTTCCTCCTTGAAGGCTCAAGATAATATTTCCTTGTTGCTTTGGATGGGCTGAGAATGCTCTAGAAAGTGAATGGCTTAACCAAAGTGTGATGAGCTGCCAAGTCTTTTCTAAATGGTTGCTAATGGAGGTCCATTTATAGAGTTCCACAAGGGTAACTCCCATGGGATGCAGACAGCCTCACAAATGAAGCGCCTACCATAGATTCACATGGAATATCCACTGGCAAGGATTACATGCATGGGAGATGGAAAGCCAGCAGCCAGCACTCTGAAAAGTGGCTGTGCGCCAACTTGGTGCGCCAGGATGGTGCACTGGTTAGGTGCGCCACCTTGGTGCTCCAGCTAGGTGCGCCACTTTAGTGCTCCTGCTTGGTGCTCCAGTCAGGTGCTCTCCACTAGCTACCTGAATTGCTAATTGGGCCATAGGCTTGTGGTCGGTTTGTGCGATGATCTCTTGCTAGTTAAAAATGTCAAATAGGATTCAAAAAGTGGTTGAGCTTCCAGCATCCAAAGCAACATCTAGAGAGATTACCTATGAGCCACCTCAAAATCGGGGTGTCTACAGTGGTTCCAAGCCATTGCGTGTATCCTGAAAATGACTCGGTTCACTCTCTTGGCGGTTCCCAGTTGTGACATCTGGCCCTGATTATCCATTTTTACTTGTAAACCATGTGATTAATTGTAATATTGTATAAATGGTTTATTAATGGATAATCTGTTGTTTCTTGGAGGTGTGAACATGTGGTTGCCTTTCTGTGCACCTGCTTATGATTTGGAACCAATGTGGGGTTCGATTTGAGGATGCACAGTTGTCTCGATTTACGTGCCTATCTTTTCTCCCCTTCTTTTTCTTTTTCCCCTCTCTTTTCTTTACTCCCTCCCTCACAAGCTCTCTCCATTCCCAACTTCTTCTTCTTCCCTTTCCCCACTTGTGCCACAACTAGCCAGCGGCCCGTGCCTCGCCATCACTTCCGACGTGATGGACGGCCAACGCGACATGGGAGGAGGAGAGGATAAAGAGAGGCGGAGGCAAGTGAAAAGATGGAAGGCAACCAAGAGAGGGGAAGGAAAGGAGGAGCAGCACGCGGCAGAGGAGGAAGTGGTTTGTGAGGTTCGCCGATGGAGGAGACTTCGCCAAGGCGAGAGGAGACTCATCGGGTAGTGGGGAAGATCGCTAGAGTGCCACTCGATGTACGCGACCCTTCTCCTTGCTTGTTTACATTCTTCCAGTAGATCATGTTAAATTTATGAAAATAGAGATAAAATGCATGTAAATTCGTAGAAAAATAGTGGAATTGATGAGAATGAGTTGAAATGTGTGAAAACATAGATATCATGCAGTTAGGATTGAAATTTGTAGGAATATACAAGTTTTGGGGATGAGGGCTATAGTGGCCATTTTTGAGCTTCATCCCTTTATGATTTTAGTGTGGAATGTATGGTTGATGGTTTGATGAATGGCTTGAGTGGTTTTGAATTAGACTCAAGGGTATACACCCCATGTTTTATTTGTGTTTTATGATACTTGTTTGAGGGGTCCACTGGAGGCTCCCACTTCCGACGAATGAATGGTCTGTCGGCAAGGGCCGTGTGCAGAGCACGGGAGATTTAGCATGCTGAACTGGGTTCCACATACCGAATCCCTGTCAGTTGGTGCAGCGACACTGGTTTCGGTACACCGAATACCTTCGATCGACCATAACAGGGGGGTTTCGGTATACCGAAGGAATTTGGTATACCGAATCAGTGATTTTCGATATACCGAATTCTATTTCGGTCCGTCGTTTTCATCCCCTAGCCCATGTGAATAAATGGGCACAAATAATGGAAATGAAAGGTTTTAAATGGACAATGAACATGTGTTAGTGGTGTTTTCCCCATGTAAATGACATGGATGAATAAGGAACCCAAATAAGTGGATTTGGACATGATTTTGGGTTTTAGGCCCCATAAATGAATAAAATGGTTGATTATGAGTGGTTTTAGGCATGAGACCCAACTTATGATTTTTAAAGCATGATTTTAAATGATTTGAGTTGGGACCCCTCAAGAGGGTCAAGTATTGCATGGAAAACAGATTCCTGCAATCAAAAAGAATGAAATGGGAATGGATTTGAAAAGGAAAGCTCAAAGTGTTTTTGAAAATGAAACACTAATAATGTGTTAAGGGACTAGGGGGTTGGTGTCGACAACGTGGTGGGAGTATGATGCTCTATTGAAAGCAGTTGCCAGACACGACTGTGGTTGTCGAGCTTGAGAAGGTGTAGGCTGAGCTTGGGTCGTTGTACCTAGTTGTTCGGGTCACTAAGCTTGTGATGGTGTAGGCTGAGCCTAGGTTATTGAACCTAGTTGTTTGGGTCACCGACAGTGTAGGCTGAGCCTGGGTCATTGTACCTAGTTGTTCGGGTCACCAATGGGGCGTTAGACAAAGACGTATCCCCATGCATATATGAAAGAAATTGAGGCCGGTTGGCTGAATCAGTGGCATCCCGCATGGGGAATTTCACCACGGTAGTGCAGGGAGGTAGGGGAAATGATGTCTTCGTCTATTTACTTGTGTGCTTGGTTACCCCTAATCAAGGTAACATCAATAAAGAAAAGTGGAAATGAATAAGAAAAGAATGTGATTTTGAGAAATGAAAGGAAATGTAATTTGTATGGGATTGGACTTATGAATGGTCCTAAAATCCTAGAATAAAATAAGAATTGTGTTTTAACTAGTTACGAGCCAGTATGTATGACCTTGGTTTTGAGCTGAAAGGCGTTGTGTTATAGGTTGGATCTGGTCAGAAATATACGTTTTGAAAGTTATTTTGGTTTTGGGAAGGAATCCCAAGTATTGAAAAAGGGCATGCTTAGGAAAATGATTTCCAAATGTTTTGAAAAGAAAAGAAGATTGGTTTCGAAAAGAGTTTGGGTTTGGGATTAAATTCCCAAGTGATTTCAAACAAAGAGAAAAAAGGGAATGATGTTTTAAAATGGAAAAGTGGATTTTCAAAAAGAAAACCAAACTTTCAAAACTAAAAAGTTGTGTTTTAATGGTTTTACAGAGATTTGTTTGTGGTTTTGTGTGTTTAGGGTGCGTACTAGGTGACTTAAATGTCACTCATGCATGCTTGTTTGTTTTTCAAGTGTAGTTGGGTGCAGTCGAGTTCCGATGCCGGAGTCGGAGCTTCTAGCCACACATTGTTTCCTAGTGGTGAGCCTTAGTTACAGTTATTTAATTTTACTATAATTAGTGTAATTTTTCTTATGATACTATGACTTAGAAAACGTGTCGGCATTCGAGGCATTACAGAGTGGTATCAGAGCTAAGGTTACACCTAGTGCACTAGCTTGGTGATGTCCTGTCTAGTGGGTCCCTTGGACTGTACAATAGGGATTTGTGCACTTGAATTTTTGGTTGTTGTGTTTTGATTGTGTTGGCAGGAAGATGTCTCGTTGAGGCCGCAGTTGTGGCAAGGCCCTGGTACCCAACTCCGAGACAGGAGAGGGTAGTGCATGGAGGGGTATGAGACGAGAATTTGGCGAGATGATGCGAGGTTTCGCCTAGTCCTTTGGAAGCAATAGCAAGGATGAGGCGAAGGGAGACCCGTGGATCGAGCAGTTCCACCAGCTTGGCGTGCCAACTTTTGATGGATGCGGCACACCAGAAGAGTGTGAGGATTGGTTCCTAGAGGTGGAGAAGATCTTAGAGGGGATCGAATGTCCAGTAGAGAAGTGGGTCCGGATCGCGGCATTCCAACTCAACGGTGCTACAGATTAGTGGTGGAGGACAGTGCGCCACACCAAATTTTCGAATGTGGACCTATTGATGATCTCTTGGGAGGAATTCCGAGATGTATTCTATGAGATGTTTTTCCCTGAGCATGAGAGGGATAAGCAAGACCGGGAATTCAGGAACCTAAAGTAGGGGAGCCAGACTGTGGCTAAGTATGTGTCGTCCTTCCTTCAGCTGGAGTAGTTCTCTCAGGCTGTGATTTATAAGAAGAAGAGAGCCAAGACGTTTGTGGAAGGCCTGAACCCTATGCTGAGATCCAGAGTTATTGGCTTCAGATGCCAGACCTTAGCGGATGTTGTTGAGCTTGCAAGACGCTATGAGGATGATCGTAGGCTGTTCCAGGAGGAGTACCCCAAGATGGAAAAAGGGAGAAAGTCTGTCTATCGACCTTCTGTCTCTTGACGCTCCGTTTCTTGACCGTCAGTGACTGGAGTGCCAAGTTCTGGGAGTTATGGCAGCTCTGGGAAGAAGTGGAAGCAACGGCCTACATTAGGTAGAGAAGAGAGTATGGATTTCAGCCACGTAGGATCCAGCAGTGGCCCATAGATGTGACCATGCCATGTTTGTGGCAAGAAAGGGCATGTAGCGGCGCAATGTTGGCACAGGCAGAGGAATTTAGACAGTGTAGTATGCTACAACTGCAGGAAGTCTGGGCATTACCAGAAGGACTGTCCCAGTTAGCTGAAGCCAGCAAGAGATGTGCCACGTTAGCCTACCAAGGGAAGCGTGTTCTCCATTGCTGCCCCAGATGTCAGACCATCTAGAGATGTGGTAGAAGGTGAGAACTAGCACAGCTGCATTAATTAAGTCCTGTCTAGTAATAATAGATCCTATGTGTAACTAACACTATTTCTTATTATGATTATGGTTGTGGTGTGTTGATTATAGGATCTTTTCTTGTGGCTGATCGGATGGCTCAAGTCTTGTTCAACTCTAGGAGTTCAATTTCTTTTGTCTTTGAGTCATTTGCTTCTGAGATCGGGACTAGGCTAGCCAGGTTGGCATTCCACCTAGATGTAGTCACCCCATTGGGAGAACACAGTCTAGCGTGCAGATATTTGAGACCCGTTGATATTTAGTTGGGGGACAGGAATTTTCAGGCCAGTTTGATCTTGATGGACATGCAGGATTATGATGTTATCCTGGGAATGGATTGGCTAGCATAGCATTCAGCCGTGATAGATTGTGCGATGAGAAGAATTTTGGTAGAGTGTCTAGGCCAAGGCTGGTCTATGGTACAAGGCACCAAACCAGGTGAACCTAGAAAAGTGTTTTTTGCCCTCAAGGCCTGTCATCACTTGGCAAGAGGCAGTGTGGGCTATTTGGCCTGTGTGACAGTTTCTACTTCGCCTGTGGTCGAGATTCTGGACTTGCCAGTGGTGCAGGAATATCTTGATGTTTTTCCAGAAGAGTTGCCTAGAATGCCACCACACAGGGAAGTGGAGTTTGTGATTGATCTGGTGCTGGGTTCAGGTCCTATTTCCAAGGCTCCGTACAAGATGGCACCTGTGGAGTTAAGGGAGTTCTGGAATCAACTACAGGAATTGATGGATAAGGGATTCATCCATCCCAATGTTTCACCTTGGGGAGCACCGATTCTATTTGTTAAGAAGAAGGATAGTTCACTTCGGCTTTGTATAGACTACCGGATGTTGAACCAAATCACTGTGAAGAACAAGTATCTACTAGCTAGGATTGACGATTTGTTGGAGTAGTTGCAGGGAGTATGGTTGTTTTCCAAGATAGATTTGAGACTTGGATACCATTAGTTGAGGATCAGTGAGCCAAATGTGCAGAAGACAGCCTTTCGCACCCGTTATGGGCATTATGAGTTTTTGGTTATTCCATTCGGGTTGACGAATGCTCCGGCTGCTTTTATGGACCTGATGAATAGGGTGTTCAAGCCCTATTTAGATCAGCTTGTGGTCATCTTTGTGGATGATGTTATGGTGTATTCTCTAGATGTTCAGACTCACCAGAGGCATTTGAGGATCGAACTAGAGACACTAAGGAGAAGGCATCATGGTAGATCTAGCCAAAGTGGAAGTTGTGAACAGTTGGGCCAGACCGAAGATAGTAACTAAGATTAGAAGGTTTCTTAGCTTGGCAGGATATTATAGGAGATTCATCCAAGATTTCTCCAAGATTGCTGCACCATTGACCAGACTGACCAAAAAGGAAGTGCACTCTGCCTAGGATTGGTAGTGCGAGGAGAGTTTCAATGAGTTGAAGGCTCATCTGGTATCAGCACCAATTTTGACTTTGCCCTCTGAGTGCAGCGGTTTCACTGTTTACAGTGATGCCTATGAAACTGGGTTGGGGTGTGTGTTGATACAGCATGATAGGGTGGTGGCGTATGCCTCGCACCAGTTGAAAGATCATGAGAAGAATTATCCCACCCATGATTTAGAGTGGCAGCTGTTGTGTTCGCCTTGAAGATTTGGAGGCATTATTTATATGGCGAACAGTTTGAGGTGTACATAGATCATAAGAGTCTGAAGTACATCTTTACTCAGAAGGATTTGAACCTGAGACAGAGGCACTAGGTGGAGTATATTAATGCTGTGTTTGGTACATTGGAATGAAAATAGATAGGAATGGAATGAACACAGGAATGGAATTTGGAATGAAATGGAACGAAATAGATTTATTCCATTCCTGTGTTTGGTATGTAATGAAATTGTAGAATGGAATTGACAAATAATTCCATTCTAATATTTGATACATAAAATAGAATCGAAATGGAAATATAAAATTTGGAAGATTAACAACTACATATTAACAAAAATATCCTGTCAATTTGGAAAAAAAATTAAAATAATTTTTTTCCATACACACTACAATATACACATACACATAAAAGTTTTAACATAGATAATCTTTTCTAAATTAGCATTACCAAAATATTCCTGGTAGAATAAAAAAAATTTGTAGGAAAAGAAGACAATAAAAAATATCAATATTCTTTGTAAAAAAGATATATACACAAAAGAAATAGGAAAAGAACACGAAAAAGCAAAAAAATGCAGAAAAGAGATGGTTATAGAAGAGAGAAGGCCGTAGAGGAAGAGGAAGGACCACGAAGGAAGAGGAGGCTGACTAGACATGGAAATCGAACCGGGTCGGCCTTGGGCCATCCGGCCCAGCCTAGGCCCACCATGGCCTCGGCCTGTCTAGCCCAGCACCAGGTCGGGCTAGGCCAGGCCCACCATGGGCCATGCCAAGCCAATGTGTTAGTCTCCCGTAGGCTCATAGAATAGGTCAATTTTGGCCTGCAAATGAGGATTAGGCTAAGCTGAACCAGACCGAGCTGGCCTAGAAATTAAAGAAAAAAGAAAGGCTAGGCCAGTGGGCCCGAAATAAAAAAAAGTATTTGTAAAGTTCCTCAAGAATGTTACTGTGCAATGATGTAAAAATAATTTATTTTTTATATTTTGTATTTTTTGTATTGTTTTTATGTATTTTTTATTTTTTTAATGTATTAAAAATATTTTTTATTAATAACAAATTTTAATTTTATGGGTGACAGACGTCGGGAACATGCACCGGGTCGACATAGTCCAGGCCCAAGCGGGCCCTACTTTTTTTGGCCTTTGGACTGGGTTGGCCCAACTCGACCCATATTCCATGATTAAGGATGACAAACGTCAGGAACACGCCACGGAGGAGGAGGGATAACTGCGGAGAAGGAGGAATGACCGTAAAGGAGGGTACATGACATTTTTAGAATGATTCCTAATGAATGGGAATCAAATTCCTTACCTCTTGGGAAGGAATGAAATTCCCATGTTCAATGGGAATTTGATTCCCAAGGGAATTTCATTCCCATGCCTATTCCAAATATTTTTTGGTACCAAACATTACAATGTAATTCTCTCATTCCATTCCAGCCCATTTCAGTCTTCATTCCAACGTACCAAATGCTACCTAAGGATTATGATTTCAGTTTGTCATACCACCCAAGTAAGGCAAATGTGGTTGCCGATGCTCTGAGCAGACACACTCATGTCACAGCTAGTCTGATGATTCATGAATGGAAATTGTTAGAGGGACTAGTGGAGTGCAGGCCACAGAGACAGTCTCAAGGACCTGCCAGAGTGGTGTTGGCTAATTTGTCTGTTTGCTCGAGGATGATCGAGGTGATTGTCACAACTCAGCAAATGATTCTTTTGTGTCAAATATCTGGAGGAAGCTAGAAGCTGGTAATGCCCCTCATTTCTCAATTTGAGTAGACAGTGGGTTGAGGTACGATATAAGATTATATGTGCCTCAAATAGAGGAAATCAAGAGTCTATTGGATGAAGGTCACCGCTCCAGATACCCTATCCATCCAGGAAGCACTAAGATGTATAAAGACTTGAAGAGGAACTTCTGGTGGCCTGGGATGAAGTGGGAGATTGCAGAGTATGTGGCGAAGTGTGCAACCTGCCATATGGTGAAAATAGAGCACCAGAAGCTTGGAGGGACTTTGCAACCTTTAGATGTTCTAGTGTGGAAATGGGAAAATGTGTCGATGGACTTTGTGATGGGTTTTCCATGAACCCGAAGAAAGAATGATACAGTTTGGGTGATAGTGGATCGCCTTACAAAATTGGCACATTTCTTGCCAATGAAAGTGAATCTTCCTTTGGCAAAACTGGAAGAGTTATATGTGGCTGAGATTATGAGGTTGCATGGTGTCCTAGTGTGTATTGTGTCTGATAGAGACATGAGGTTTACATTGTGGTTCTGGGGAGCTCTATAGGAGGCTATTGGCACAGTGCTGAATTTTAGTACAGCCTTTCACCACCAGATGGATGGCCATACACAGAGGACCATCCCCACATGTTGAGGGCCTGTGCCTCGGACTTTGGTGGTAGTTGGGAGGATCACTTACCCTTGATTGAGTTTGCATATAATAACAGTTACTACGCTAGCATTGGTATGGCACCATATGAGGCATTGTATGGCAGACCCTGTAGGACACCCACTTACTGGAGTGATGTGGGTGAGATATAGTTAGTTGGGTAGGAGATCATACAGCAGTACGAGGGCATGGTGGATCTGATCAGGAAGAGGTTGTTGTCTGCCCAAAACCGACAAAAGAGTTATGCTAATAGGAGGCAGAGACCTTTGGAATTCGAGGTAGGAGACTTCGTATACCTGAAGGTGTCACCAACCAAGGGTGTGATGCGGTTCAGTAAGAGAGCAAGTTGAGCTCAAGGTACATCGAACCGTACTAGATTACCAAGAGGGTTGGTGAGGTGGCATACAGACTACTTCTTGCCTCCAGAGTTGGCAGGTGTGCACAACACCTTCCATGTGTCGATGTTGAGGAAGGGTTTGGCCGATGCGTCTCCGGTAATACTAGTGCAGCCAGAGGCGTTGCGGGAGGACCGGTCTGTGGTTGTGAATGCAATCCAGAAACTGGAAAGAAAAGAGCAAGTCCACAGGAATAAAGTGGTTCCATTGGTGTTAGTTCAGTGGCAACACCATGGTACAGAGGAGGCTACCTAGGAACGCGAGGTGGACATCCAAAGACAGTACCCCTACTTAATTTATTAGAGCTGAATTTCGAAGACGAAATTCTTTTAAGAGGGTAGGTTGTGACATCTAGGCCTGATTATCCATTTTTACTTATAAACCATGTGGTTAATTGTAATATTGTAGAAAAGGTTTATTAATGGATAATCTGTTGTTTCTTGGAGGTGTGAGCTTGTGGTTGGCTTTCTATGCACCTGCTTGTGATTTGGGACCAATGTGGTGTCCAGTTCGAGGATGCACAGTTGACTCGATTTGCGTACCTACCTTTTCTCCCTTTCTTTATCTTTTTCTCCTCTTTATTCTTTTCTCCCTCCCTCACAAGCTCTCTCCATTCCCAACTTCTTTTTCTTCCCTTTCCCCACTCATGCCACAACAAGCTAGCGGCCCATGCCTCACCGTCACTTCTGACGTGACGAATGGCCAGTGCGACGGGGGAGGAGGAGAGGATAACGAGAGGCAAAGGCAAGTGAAAAGATGGAAGGCAACCGAGAGAGGAGAAGGAAAGGAAGAGCAGCGTGCGGCAGAGGAGGCAGTGGTTTGTGAGGTTCGCCGATGAAGGAGGCTTCCCCGAGGCGAGAGGAGACTCGCCGAGGAGTGGGGAAGATCGTTGGAGTGCCACTCGAGGTACGCGGGCCTTCTCCTTGCTTGTTTACATGCTTCCAGTAGATCATGTTAAATTTATGAAAATAGAGATAAAATGCATGTAAATTCGTAGAAAAATAATGGAATTGATGAGAATGAGATGGTATGCATGAAAACACAGATATCAGGTGGTTATGATTGAAATTTGTAGGAATGTACATGTTTTTGGGTTGAGGGCTACAGTAGTCGTTTTTGAGCTTCATCCCTTTGTGATTTTCGTGTGGAATGTATGGTTGATGGTTTGATGAATGGCTTGAGGGTTTTTGAAGTAGACTTAAGGGTCTACACCCCAAGTTTTATTTGTGTTTTATGATACTTGTTTGAGGGGTCCGTCAGAGGCTCCCACTTCCAGCGAACGAATGGTCTGTCGGTAGGGACCGTGTGCAGAACACAAGAGATTTGACATGTCGAACTGGGTTCAGCATACCGAATCCCTGTCAATTGGTGTAGCGGCACATGGTTTCGGTACACTGAATACCTTCAGTCGACTGAAACAAGGGGTTTCGGTATACTGAAGGAATTCGGTATACCGAATCAATGATTTTTGGTATACCGAATTCTAATTCGGTCTACCATTTTTATCCCCTGGCCCATGTGAATTAATGGGCATAAATAATGGAAATGAAAGCTTTTAAATGGACAATGAACATGTGTCAGTGGTGTTTTCCCCATGTAAATATCATAGAGGAAAAATGAACCCAAATAAGTGGATTTGGGCATGGTTTTGGGTTTTACACCCTATAAATGAATAAAATGGTTGATTATGAGTGGTTTTGGGCATGAGAACAAATTTATGATTTTTAATGCATGATTTTAAATGATTTGAGCTGGGACCCTTCAAGAGAGTCATGTATTGCATGGAAAATAGATTCCTGCAATGAAAAAGAATGAAATAGGAATGGATTTGAAAAGAAAAGCTTAAAGAGTTTTTGAAAATGAAACACTAATAATGTGTTAAGGAACCACGGGGGTTGGTGTCGACAACGTGGTGGGAGTATGAGGCTCCTTTGAAACCAGTTGCCAGACACGACTGTGGTTGCCGAACTAGAGATGTTGTAGGCTGAGCCTAGGTCGTTGTACCTAGTTGTTCGGGTCACCGAGCTCGTGACGGTGTAGGCTGAGCCTAGGATATTGAACATAGTTTTTCGGGTCAACGACAGTGTAGGCTGAGCCTAGGTCGTTGTACCTAGTTTTTCGGGTCACCGATGGGGCGTCAGACAAAGACGTATTCCCATGCATATATGAAAAAAGTTAAGGCCAGTTGGCCGAGGCGGTGGCATCCCACACAGGGAATTTCACCGCGACTGTGCAGGGAGGTAGGGGAAATGATGTCCTCGCCTACTACTTGTGTGCCTGGTTACCCCTGATCAATGTAACATCAGTAAAGAAAGGTGGAAATGAATAAGAAAAGAATGTGATTTTGAGAAATGAAAAGAAATGCGATTTTTATGGGATTGGACTTTTGAATGGTCCTAAAATCCTAGAATAAAATAAGAATTATGTTTTAACCAATTACCAGCCAGTATGTATGACCTTGGTTTTGAGCCAATAGGCATTGTATTTTAGGCTGGATCTTGTCAGAAATATGAGTTTTGAAAGTGATTTTGGATTTAGGAATGAATCCCAAGTATTGAAAAAGGACATGCTTTGGAAAATGATTTCCAAATGTTTTGAAAAGAAAAGAAAGATGGGTTTTGAAAAGATGTTGGGTTTGGGATTAAATTCCCAAGTGATTTCAAACAAAGAGAAAAAAAACAGGGAATGGTATTTTAAAAAGGAAAAGTGGATTTTCAAAAAGAAAACCAAACTTTGAAAACTAAAAAACTGAGTTTTAATGGTTTTACAGATATTTTTTTGTGGTTTTCTGTGTTTGGGGCGCGTACTGGGTGACTTAGATGTCACTCACGCGTGCTTGTTTATTTTTCAGGTGCAGTTTGGGTGTAGTCGAGTTCCCGTGCCGGAGTC
The DNA here is from genome assembly GCA_024699735.1 of Posidonia australis. Lineage (NCBI taxonomy): Eukaryota > Viridiplantae > Streptophyta > Magnoliopsida > Alismatales > Posidoniaceae > Posidonia > Posidonia australis. The sequence goes on from JAMKQA010000159.1 coordinate 33,325, forward strand.
GGAGCTTCTAGCCTTACATTGTTTCCTGGAGGTGAGCCTTAGTTACAGTTATTTAATTTTACTATAATTAGTGTAATTTTGCTTATGATACTATGATTTAGGTAACGTGCCAGGGTTCGAGGCGTTACACCAGGCATTGCCTATATCATGGCAACAACTCGGTTCATTCTCTTGGCAGTTTCTAGCCGTAGCTTGTATCCTAGCAACAACTTAGTTCACTCTCATGGCGGTTCCCAACCGTTACCTGTATCCTAGCAATGACTCGGTTCACTCTCTTAGCGGTTCCAAGCCGTTGCCTGTATCCTGGCAATGACTCGGTTCATTCTCTTGGCAGTTCCCAGCCGTTGCCTGTATCATGGCAATGACTTTGTTCACTCTCTTGGCGGTTCCCAGTCTTTGCCTATATCCTGGCAATGACTCGGTTCACTGTCTTGGCGATTCCCAATCGTTGCTTGTATCTTGGCAACGACTCGGTTCACTCTCTTGGCGGTTCCCAGCTGTTGCCTGTATCCTGGCAACGACTCGGTTCACTCTCTTGGTGGTTCCCAGCCATTGCCTGTATCTTGGTAACGACTCGGTTCACTCTCTTTGTAGTTCCCAGTTGTTGCCTTTATCCTGGCAACGACTCGATTCACACTCTATCTACTCCTAGCCAACCTGTCTGTACACCAACAGTGACTAGGTTCTATCTTATTCCTTTCTCTCTTTGTCGGCCCGGCAAGTCCGATTACTTACCAGCTCTCCCCTTTCTGTCTGCTCCTAGCCGACCTATCGGTAGACCTATAGCAACTAGGTTCTATCTTATTCCTCTTCTCTTCTACCGACCCGACAAGTCTGATATCTTATTGTCCCCCTTCCTAGGTACTCGTTCAGATGGACAGGATCTAGGATGCCCCTTTCTTTTAGGCTGGTACTCTGAAATACCCAGATGACTTCTATCACCAGTCGCTTTCTGGTTAGCAGGCCCGTCAGTCTTGTCACGCCTCTCTTCTCCTCAAGCTGATAACCAAAACTGTTCGGCGATGAGTCCGTCAACACATCAAGCATCGTAGCATTCATTTGCATCTGCATGTACCACCTCGCATCTACACAGCACATGCATCGTAATCAGGCATACTCCACATCTTCAACACATCACACATTTGAAATGCACACTTCATCAGTATCCACTTACAACACAGTAGCACTTTAGCATCAGCGACACTTACACCAGCATTCACATCGCTCGAGACCATGCTCATACCTCCCTGTTTCCGACACATGATCACTTAGACATTCTAGAGAGACACCACCTACATTAACATTTGCACCTTGACACGTGAGCCGCGACCTTCGGTGCATCCATCGGATAAGCAACTTATGGCCAATAGCAAGTTTCTTTCATGTTTGACTAGGATGAGGTGTCTTCTCTCAACCCTGAGCAGCGGTGTTTTTTCCCTCGACCTCACTCAAGGAGGGGCATCTACAGACACCCTAGTTTCTGGCCAATGTTGGCAGGCAGATCTGATAGAGAGCGCAACTAGACAGCTGACCTAGACTTAACCTAGTTCCCCAACCAAGCCCATGAACCTAAACCAACCCAAAAAAACCCCTAATTACCCTTAACGCCATTCATCCAACTAAGCCCAGCACCTAAAACCCAGCTAGTGTGCTCTGGCCCAATGACATGCGCGGCCCAAGTGCACGTCAGGGCTAGGGCAGCACCGAAGGTGTTGCCTGACTCGTCGCTTTCGCTGTACGACCTCGTACCTCATACGAGCAATGTCGCGCATGAAATGTCGACTTGTCTCTCGATGTGCCTGACATCCCTCAGCTTTCCCACGCCCTGTCACCAGCCTCCCATGCCCTACGTCGCTTCCGCCGTCACGTAAGGCTTGCAACGGCGTCAACAAACCATCCCCTAGCATCCCTAACATTGAGCCACGCCCTGCCATCTACCACCTACCACGGTAGGAGCGACCAACCAAAACCCCCCTCGAGCTCCTTCAGCGAGACACCCTCAGAATTTTGGCGAGAGAGGAGAAAGAGGAAACTAGCCTTTCGTTGGAACTCACCTTAGACCAGCGAAACCAACACCCAACTGCGACCACCTCTTGCTTTTCCTCTCTCTAACGGACACCCCAAGCTCCCTAGTCGATCCCCGATCCTCCCTTAAGTTCCTGAACCATCCCTAGTCCATCTCTAGCCCGTGGCAACCTTCCAGTCTCTCACCGGAGCTCCTCGCTTGTCGACGCTGGCGACATACCACAAGCAACCAACAGGTGACAATCGTTTCCCAAACTCACTAGAGGATAACTTAGGGGTGTAAATTTTATTTTCCTGCATCATTTTCGTGTGGTTTTTTCCATTGTTTTGTTGCATCCCGCACCTCACCCATCATCATTGGACGCCAAACACCGGTGTGAGGCCACACAGGCCACTGAACGCTTGGACTGATGTCCCAATGGCTGTCCTCTCACCCCATCATTCCTCGAAGTGGCTGAGACAACCACCCAAGCCGGAAACCTCTTGTTGAGGCTCGCCGAAGGAAGGTCAACATTGACGCCAATGACAGGGATGGGGAGGAGAACCCAAGGCTTTCCATTGCTCCACATGCATGTGCATCTCATCCTAGTAGTACACCCAAGCTTCCAACACAACCTTCACCATCTAACGATGCTCCACCACCCGAGGAAGAGGCAATGAAGGAGGAAGGTCTTGCCCCTGTTTCACAAGTGCACCCCGATAGTGCACCCCACATGCGTGGATTGGTCAGGGCTTGCACAAGGTCAGATCCGACCAAGGCAAGGCCACATCTTCCCTACTTAGGCCACACTTGCATTAGTGTTTCATCTAGCATTGCTTTACACTTTGGTTTATTGGAATCTCTTTTTTTCTTTTGTTTAAGTATTCCGTATATAATGGTTTCTCATTTTTTGCTCATATATGAACCTCAGCATGTTTTACTTCGCTTACATCTTGTTAGCCCTCCATTGTAATACTTGTGTGTTGTGGATGTGGCAATGATGGCAAATGGCGATGACATCTCTAGGGATGCGCAAATGGCTTGCGTGTGGCACATGCGTGGGTCATCTAGGGATAAAATCTGGCCCAGCCTAGCCATTGGGCCCCACCTTGTTTCCGCCTTATGTTTTGCTTATGTTTCCCGTTTCGAATGTGCTTCTCTTTTAGCTTGGTTTGCTTCCTTAATCGTATGATTTATTTCTCTTGCATCATCCATATAACGCCATTATTCAGCATCTAAGTGCCAACATTTCCATGCACGCGAGCGAGATTCTGAGAAAGACCAATTCATCGGGCATGTGGGGGTGCCTAACACCTTCCCCGCACGTAATAGGAGTCCTTGCCCTTTCTCCGGCTCGCAATGATCCGTGTGTCGAATACATTTGGCATTAGTCATCTTATTTCGCAATCGATTTCGAGTTTTGATTTTCCGATACGGTTTTCCTCGTCTTTCCGTTTTGAATAGACCAGGTGGCGACTCCACGTTTGACCTTCATATCGCTTTCCTGGTGTTTTCAAGTCATTTTTCCCGTTCTCAAAATCGTCGGACTCGTCGTGGCCCTACCGACTCCCATATGGTCCCGATCATGCGAGGAGTGCGGGTCCCCTCCACCGGCATGGTCACAGTAGTATATGGTCACAACTCAGTCTGCAGGCTACAAGCTTTGAACTTGATTGAAGTCGCAGTGTCTTTCTTGAAGTCTGTTTGTCTAGTGCTCAATACCTATTTCCCAAAAAAAGGTAAATCCGATGATCATTATTTCTGAAGGCTGTTTGTCTTGTGCTCATTACCTATTTCCCAAAAAGTGGTAAATCCGTTGATCATTATTTCTGAAGGGGGAGTGGTCGTCAGTGGGTCATTCACTAGATCGAGATCGTAAGCAACCAAATAGCCCGTGGAAATCCCAAAAGCCGGTCCCGCTCTTAGGTCTAGTGTTGAGCAGTTGCTCCAATATGTTGATAGAGAGAGGGGGGAGCTAATCCCCGTGGGTAAGGCAATAGGGCTGTAAGGAGCTTTTAGAGGGGGTTAAGGGAATACATTAGTGAGGTTGAAGCATTTTTCTAGAGGTGAAGGGCGCAAAACCAAGATTAAAGATTAGAACTTGTAGTATTTTACTATTCTACAAGAGAATTCTTATTTATTGGCGAAGAGGCAAAGAAATAGATTCATAATTCTATTAAAATATTATGATCAAGAGTGAGAGAAAGAATTAATACCTCGTTTTGGTATTTCAATTGAAATAACTATAAATGGTACTTTACGTAGAAATAGTAATCTTGCTTATTTCGATGATCCCCAATACAAAAGAAGCAATTCAGGAATCATTAAATACGGTACCATAGAGGTGGATTCCCTCGTCAAAAATGAGGATTTGATTGAGTATCAAGGAACAAAAGAATTGAATTCGAAATACCAAATGAAAGTAGATCGATTTTCTTTCATTCCCGAAGAAGTGCATATCTTACCTGTATCCTTGTTCATAATGGTCCGGAACAATAGTATTATTGGAGTAAATACACAAATCACTTTAAATATAAGAAGCCGAGTCATCAATCTTACGATAAAAAGAAACGTGATTCAAGATAGAAAGGCAAAATTATTGAAATAAAACTACGCTTGATGAAGGTGAAGTTTGGAGATGGAACAATTCCTTCTGTCGTGTATCCTCGATTGATGCAAACTCAGATGCTTCACTTGTTGATTTTAGTATTAAGTGAAAGGTTACAACTACGGGTTCTGAATTGCGGGTCACTCTTACTTAATATACTAGTACCAAGAGGTGGCATAAGGGAAGAAGCACTACACCAAGGAATCAACAGCATTAAAACTTTGTTATAAACTACCCCTTTTCCTCATCGGTATTGGGACTAATAAGAATGGTTAGGACAACAAACATCCATCTCGTTCCTACTTTGGATACTGGTATAACCATTGAAGACCGTTGAAGTGACTTATTCTTGAAAATTAAGGGTGTTGCGGACAATGAAATTGTTGGAGTTACCATTTCTATCTGGCACTAATATGATTGGTGTTAAGAAAAAACAAAAGCTCTTGTAGGAAGGCTGGCCAGAAATTTCTTGTAAAAATACTAGCCCTTATCAGATCATAATGAGAATATTTCGATTTTGCTTCCATGGATTATTCGCCTTAGAGTACTGTGCACATAGTGGAGGAGCTGTATGAGATGAAAATCTCACGTACGGTTCTAGAATGGAGATTCTTTGAATAGAATGAACGACCATAACGGATGTCGGCTCAATCCGAAGGAAATTATGCGAAAGCTTTACAAAATTATTAAGAAGCTACGCGACAAGAAATTGATCCCTATGATCGAAGTTATATACTTATAACATAGGACTTATACACAAAAGCAACGGGGAACATACGATGATATCAGTATTGTATCTGTAACTTGTAAAAAATAGCATCTTTATGTGTATAAAAAGTATGTTTTCACTGGAGTTCGAGAATTTTCTTTCGTTGCAATCGTTCACGTTCCAGTTTGGAAGCGTAATACAATTTTAGAGGAGTGCTTTCAGATTACAAGGTTTATTGTTATCTGGAATTTTTCGATATTCTTTATGATGAAGTATATTTAGAGATGGGTTATTATAGGGGTCGTTTAATTCTTTTGTACGTTACAATAAACGTTATTGATTATCTTGTTTTAGTATTTGGTTTAATGTATTTAGAATTGTTATACTATTTCGAAATAGTTTTACGATTCTGCATTTTTTTTTTGTTTAGATTTCAATGGAGAATTTGGATATTGTTGCTGCTAATGAGGTTGAAGTGGTTGAAGACGGGATTACTGATTCAACAATAACAAATCTATCTGACACTCCATACATAGGATAGGTGTTCCCTAGTTTGGAAGCATCTTACAATTATTATTGCGTATATGCTAAAAGAGTTGGATTTGATGTTAGAAAGAGTTCTCAAAAATTGTTCATTAATAGATCCAATGGGTTATGTGAAGTTGGATTGAAGTTGTTCGTATGTAATAAAGAAGGAAATTGGTTAGAGAAGATGGAATTGAAGCATGATAAACAACATTCATATAATTTGTCACACAGGAATTTAGATGACGATGAAACTCCATCTCAAAGGAAATGCAGAAGTGGCTCTTTTAGATGTGGTTGTAAAGCATCGATGACAGTTAAACGTGATTTCAATTCTAATATATGGATGGTAACACAATTCAATGGGGATCACAATCATGAACTTTCATCACAACAAAACAGCATTATTTGAAGATCAATAGGTCAATTCTGCTATCTATGCAAAATTTTATTAAGGTTTGGAGTCAATTGGTTTTGCACCATCACAGATAACTAGACTTCTTACTGTGCAATATGGAGGGTTTGATAAACTGGACTGTACAAGTCATGATATTAACAACTTAGGACGTGATAAAATGGAAGACATTAAAGATTATGATACTGATTTACTAGTTGAGCATTTTGAAAGGAGGAAAATTAAAGATCAAAAGTTTTTTTACTCCTATCAGGTAGATGAAGAGAAGAGATTAACTCACTGTATTTTGGCAGATGCAACATCGATACAGGATTATGAGTTATTTCGAGATGCTGTAACGTTTGATACTACTTTCAAAACCAATCAATATCTTATGATTTTTGCTGCTTTCTGTGGAGTAAATCATCATCGACGAACTGTTATCTTTGCATCTGCCTTATTGATCAATGAATCTAAAGAATCGTTCGTATGGTTTTTTGACGAATTTAAGAAATGCATGGGTATGTAAGTGTTATGTTTGCTGATTTTTAAAATGGTATTACTGTAACGACCTAGGTTCTAGGAGTGGTGCTTTGGCCAGATAATTAAGGTGAATTCAGGCTTGTTAGGCTTTGATGGTCCCAATGCCTAACATAGGACAAGTTTTCAGTGGTGTTTGACACTTGGATTGTGGGTTTCTGGCCTTTTGGTGTGGTGTGGTTTGGGTGCTGTGCTGGCCCTTTTAGGAGTTTTGTGGTTTCTCTTGGGCCATGGTGGTTTGGTGGCGGGTCCCTCGTGGCACGAGTCACGTGGACATGGAAGGTCGCGTGGTTTGGTTTTGTGCTTGTGGCTTCCTTTCTTTCCTTCCCTTCTTCCTTTTTCCTTTCCTTTCTTTCTTTCTTTTCTTTCTTTCCCTTACCCAGGCCCCACCCCCACCCCTTCTTCTTCTTCTTCTTCTTCTTCTTCTTCTTCTTCTTCTTCTTCTTCTTCTTCTTCTCCTCTCGCGCGTGGGAGAGGGAGAGAAAAGAGAAAGGGG
>JAMKQA010000160.1:0-34370 GCA_024699735.1 Posidonia australis
ATTAAATAATAGCAACAGGGAGAACATCAATAGTGTCCTAATCAAATGAAGAAATAGAGAAATGATCATTTTCGATCTAACTGCAAATAAATAAACTTTGCTCGATCCTTTGACGATTGGTATGATTCTATAATTAAATAAACTCGTTTCATTTTCTATGCTGCTAAGACATGCAAACCACTGCCTTCCTATAATGTTGTACATACTCGTTTGAAATTTAACTTACCTCACAGCACAGGATTTCGTCGGGAGGAGGTGGCTGAAGAGGAAGGAGCACCGTCTGTAAGGGTGGCTGAAGAGGAAGGAGCACCGTCTGTAAGAAATGCAGCGCAGGAGGAGGCGGCGGGAGGAGGCCGCAACGCTGGAGGAGCACCGTCGACGGAGGAGGACACAGCGCAGCGCAGGAGGAGCACCATCGACGGAGGAGGTCGCAGCGCAGCGCAGGAGGAGGTGGAAATTTCGCGGCTTTAGGTTAAGAAACAAAGGGGCAGAACCTACGTCGAGGTATTTTATATCGGACTTAGCGAGGACACTAACGAGGAATGTCCTCGCTATCTACTCGCTAACTTTAAGCGAGGACATTTCCTCGCAAGCTCCCCGCTATATCGCCTCGTTATATTTTTACGAGGACATGTCCTCGCTAAGTCCTCGCCGCTTGTCCTCGCAAAATCTAAATTTTCTTGTAGTGGTTGCCTGTGTGAGCTATCTTTTTCTTACTATTTCCTTGCACGTAGACCCATGCCAAGCACCTAAATATTGAGTTATGCAGTAGAGATATTCTTGGTATGATCATCACTTACATATGTTTTGTTTGGTCTACTTGTTTCATCTTGTTTTAATCAAATGATAGTAAGATGGCTTTGATCATATGCATCCTGTCATCCACATGAATCAACCTGCATTAGTATAAATCACCCATCTCTATTCTAGGTTAGATTCTGGATCAGATTGCAGTCTGTTCTAGATTTTCTAGGGAGCACCAATCTGGAGCGCCTATATGCCTTACCAACCCAGAGCACCACTCTGGCGCACCATTCAGGAGCACCATACTGGTCAGAGAGCAAAACATTCACTTTTGCATACCTGTCTGCATGGTTTTCTGAATGACTTTGAGCTTGATTCTTTTATTGCTCGTTCTTTGATATTCCATAGTTTTGCATGCATGTTTTCAGTTTAAAACAAGATTGTTTCCTAGTTATTTTCCCCTTTGAATGTTCAGTCCTTGGTCAGAATATGGTAGGCTGGTTGCACTTTACTCCTACATGGAGAACCTTATGCATCAGCCCATGATCCAATGACATGGCTGAGTCTTGCTTCTTTCATTTTAGCATAAATAGGTGGGATCTTGTGTGAGGCTACCAGCCCTCGAGCACAAGGTTCACAAGTCATTGCATTTTCATTTCTTTCACTTTTAAGGCATATTTTCCAAGTTTTGCGAAGGATTTTACATTGCATACTTTCCAAAATGCATTCTCATGTGATTTGGCACTACATGGATTTCTGTTTTCCCTCTGCACATCTTTCTGGCCCATAAAGGAGCACCTAGGTGGCGCACCAGACTAGAGCACCAGTCTGGCACACCAAACAGGCACACTGGCCTATTTTTTCAGTACCACATAGCCACTTTTGCATGGTTTTCTGGCATGATTTTTGTTTCGATTCGCCTCTGGTTTTTTTCTGGTTTTCCTCCTTGACATACCAGGGAGGCATGACTCTGTTTTATAACCATTTTATGCCTGTTAGATTGAATTTGGCATATAGCAAAGCAAGGATGAAAAATCACTCGAAATTGATATATCTTTGATTTTATTAATGCAATGACTTTGCATCGACACTTGACCCGACATACGAGTGATACTTCTGAGCATTAGGACACACCCGTGCACATCATGCACCTGTATTTTAGACACCCCACACATTAGCATGGCATGACATATCGCCTTCAGGCATACAGAAAAGGCTGAAAAGCTAACATTTCATAAGCAAATGAGAAACCAATAGAAGACCGATTTATTGGGCGCACGAGGGTTCCTAATACCTTCCTCGTGCATAACAGGGATCCTTACCCATTTCTGGTTTATGACCTGCTTTTCCTTTGCATGATTTGCATGTTTTATATGGTTTTCCTCATCTTCCATTTTAATAGACTAGGTGGCGACTCCTGCATTTGCATATTTATTTTTAATGTTTTTTCCGTGACTTTGTCGATCCTCGTGCTTTTGGCCTTTCGCGTCGAAGTCCTCGAGGCCGTCACCGGCATGGTTACAGGAACTGGCGACTCCACTGGGGATAACCAGATCCCGGCTTTGTTTTGATTTCTCTTTTGCTTCAGCTTTCTCCTTACTTGCTTTTTTCCATGCTATGCTTTGTTATCCTTTTAAGTGGTGTCTTTGCATACATCATATAGGGCATACATCATATAGGTCATGCATCTTCTCCTCTCCTAGGATCGCCTATATAGTCTGCGAAGGACATTTTTCGGTGGCTCATCCTATGGCTTTGGCGTGGGATGAAAAATTGGGTTTGTCCCCACTTGTCTGGGGTCATGTCGGTGTAGTAGAGGGTACAACCTACTACTTTGGTAGAGGTCGAGGCCCCGAAAGCACCACCCATTCATTGCCTAAGCTATGGCCAAGATTTAGAACGGGGACCTTACTTTTTCTAAACTTGAGTCGGAGACCCATTCACCCCTATGTGAACCCGGAGTAGACAGCTTAATAGGACATCCCTAGATTGTGAGAGAGTGCATACTAGGGGCATCCATTTGCATCTCATACCACCATTAACATTGCATCTTTTCTAACAAGTTTGTTTATATGCATAGGATTTCTGATCTGTGATTTCCTTAGCCTGAGCTCTGGACCCCTCCTTTCACTGACTCCATTTGCAACCTTATTCACGACCTCGTCTCCCAAGTTATTCGTCACTTCCGACGATAGCTCGTCCTAGGATTCATCCTGTCCTTCCCAGCCGAAGTCCAATCCTTACTCGCTCGCGATCCACGATGGCCCAGCATGCCAGCGAGTCCCTTTCCCCTGCTGTCCAGATGGAGGTCCCTGTCGCGGGACACTCTTCCTTTGTGTCTATTCCAGTCATCTCTGCTGCCTCCACTTTTGCCTTAGCCTCTGGAGGGCCTCCACCACCTCATTTCCATGTCCCTATGGCAACCCTGCCATCGGGACCACTTGTCTTGTCTTCTCCTGCTGTCAGGGCCACAACAGTTGAGTCTGTTTCCCCTCAGGGCTATGCGTTTACTAGCCCTCCTCCCACTGTGGCTGTTTCACTAGTAGCCACCCCCCAGTTCAGTCAACTGGGATCTCAACCTCTTCTTTCCTCCCCTATCTTGCCTCCTTCTCTTGGAGCCACCGGCAATGATCCCATGACCGCGCAACTGCAACAAATGTCGGCCCTCGCCCAGCAGCTGTAGGGATTGGCACTAGCACTGCAACCATTCTCAGCTTTGTCTTTCCCAGCTCCCGAGTTGCCTAGGCAACTAGCTTTAGGACCACAGTTTGCATCCACTGCACTCCCTCCACAGCCATCACCATCCCTTGGCTCTCCGGCAATAGGGGTGTCGACACTACCATTTGTTACACCAGCATAGCACCCACCACAACATGCATCCCTCCTATCTGGTGGCCAGCCCCCTAGGCCGGCGGGAGCACAATCCTCCGTGAGCATTGTACCGGATACCATCCCGGTCCAACAACTCTTGCTCCCACATTCTGCACCACTCATTGCACCACCCCCTGCATTATCCTCCCCTTTTTATCACACACAAGCCTCATCCTTTTTCCCACAGCACACTGCACCCATGCACGGGTAGCACCAGATGGCAGAATGGTGGATTCGAAGGAGCCCTTATAGGCGACCCATATGGTGTACGAGGCACCCACCTCTACTGCACAGTCCACAGCTGCAGTAGCTCTAGATGCTCTCCTCGTGAGAGTAAATGATCTGGAACGCACTCTCAAACAAGTGCAAGGTGGGGATCGCCAGTCCTACCAATTCCGGGACCTCTGTTATTTACCAGAGGTGACTCTCCCCCCGAATTTTCATATTCCAGAATTTGAAAAATACAATGGTAGGGGCTGCCCAATTGCCCATCTTCAAGCCTATTGCAGAGTCCTCTCTCAGCTCTAGGCTGATGAAAGGCTATTAATCTGGCTGTTCCAGAAGAGTCTTACGGGGCCCGTATTGAAGTGGTTCACTTCCCTCAACATGGCCACCATTAGGACTTGGGACGACCTTACACAGGCGTTCCCGAAGCTGTATTCCTTCAACCTCGACTTAGTCCCCAAGCGAAATGACTTAGTCGCTCTCAAGCAGAGACCCCAAGAGACATTTGGGGAGTATCTTAGACGTTGGCGCTCTTTGGTTTCACAAGTCAAAGATAGACCCTCAGACGAGGAGTCTATTGAGATAGTGATCTAGGGAGCACAGCCAGCGGTCGGGGCTCTGCTTAGCATTCAACCTGTCACCACTTTCTCTGCACTGCTTCGGGTGAGCGCCCGCGTTGAGAGTTCACAATGCGGCGGTAGTTTTCCAGCACTCTCTGCATTTGCCAAACAGGCCACTGCCTCACATAGTGGCCCTAGCAGCGGCAATAACAACAACAACAACACCAATCCATCAGGAGGTGGGATCTCTCTAAAAATGTGGTTTCTTATATCAGATCCCTTGCTGCTCCGACAAAATGTCTGCCCTCCCCCGCAGCGCCAAGTAGTTTATGCACCCACGCCTACACCTAGAGCACAGCGTGCATCACACATTACCCCCATTGCCACACCAGTATATCCTAACCCATCGGCTAGGACGCGCCCACCGTTGGCACATCCATAGCCAAAGCGACAACGCCGTGACAGGCGCCACTATACCCCTTTAGTGGAGCCTTTGGGCATGGTATTCCCTAAAGTCACATCCTTGCTGAGGCTGTCTGAGGTGCACCCTCCGCCTAATCCGCTGTCATCCTGGTACAATGCCAATGCGTTCTGCAATTTCCATCGGGTGGCTAGCCACTCGACGGACAATTGTTTAACACTCAGGGACGCTGTCCAGGATTTGATTGACCAGAAGGTCATAGTGATTAATACCCAAGCAGCCACCCTAGCACATACCCCAGTAGCCGCTACAGCACAGCTAGCACACCCCAGCATAGTTAGTCAACCCATGCCACAACATCCTTCTTCGGGAGTGCCAGTTTCCTCAGGAGTCAATTTTGTTTCTTCTGCTTCTCTTTCTCTTGCTCTTCTGAGTCTGTTTCTTCCCCCATCTGCCCAACTGACTTGATTCATGATGAATCGTCTCCTTTTCCCCACCAGTTGTATCGTTCTTCCCTCGATAACTCTGAGGAATCTGTTTTTATGATTCGTCTTGTTGTCGAGTCGGAATACTCTAAGGTGCCACCTATAGTATATCCCCAGCCTCCAACTCCAGTTTATTTATCCGCCTGGCCCCAATCTAGGCCAAGTCAGCCAGCACACCCTCAGGCCCACCGATACCCTCACCAATACTCCCAGCATCCTCAGGTTTACACCCTTACTCGCCCATATCCTTCAACCGCACCTGTACAATTAGCAGCCCGTCCCTCAGTTATTGTTACTCTGACCCATGACACGCATCGTGTTCTCGTGCAATTATGCCACAGGGATGTGTGCAGAAGTGACACGATCAGGTAGGGTATACAAACCCCCAATAGCTAGGCCTAACCCCTCAACCCTAACCCTTAACTAGTTACAAGCCCAGCCATCTAGGTCATCAGCAACTGTAGCAGTAGCCCCTGCCCAACTCCAAGCACATTCTCCTCAACCACCTATGCCTAGAGTAGCACCATCCAATCCTACCACTAGCAGCCAGCCTTCAACAGGCATCACTGCCCAGCTTAAGAAGGTTAAAGCCGATATTTCCATTTGGGACCTAATCCATACATCGGCTGAGCATAGAGAAGCTTTCCTTAGTGTTTTTCAGGTAGCCCGTGTATCCCAAACTATTGAGCCTGCAACCCTGGAAAACATGGTAGGTGATAGCGGCACCTCAGGTTATCTCCTTCTCTAGCCTAGAGTTACCTCCCTCTGCACCAATCATAATTCCCCCTTGCTCATCACAACGCAGCATCAAAGCTTCTGCATCCCCCTCACATTGATGGACAATGGAGCAGGCCTTAATGTCTGCCCCTTACGCACGGCAAGTGCAATCGGATTCAAGTCCGAGGACATTACACCAGCTGTGAAAGGGATGATAGCTTTTGATTATACGCATCATGATGCACTTGGAGTCCTGATCATTCCCCTAACTATAGGCCCTACTCGCTTCAATGTGGAGTTCTACGTCGTAGATATCGAACCCTCTTTTAATCTATTGCTTGGACGCCCTTGGCTTCACAAGCATCAAATCATTCCTTCAACCATCCATCGTATGATTAAGTTTTGTTGGGATGACAATGCTGTTGTTGTCCTGGTAGCAGATAAGGAGAAGGTTGAGTCAGTCTTAGCTCTAGCCCCATAGACCATTCACTTCGAGCCCAAACCTTCGGATGCCTCTATCGGGTTAATCGGTTTGAGCCGGTTAATTTTATTCCACCCTCAGAGCTTGCCGGCCATTTGGCCACTTCTGGCAACCCCCGTTTGATGGTCGACAACCTATGTCACAAATGGGGATACGAGAAAGGATCGCCTCTGGGGCTTTATGGTCAAGGAATCACCGAGCCGATCGAGGCCGAAGAATGGGTCGAGCGATACGGTTTGGGTTATGAACGATGCTGCCAAAGGAAGAGATCACAACGCCAGGGTAAGTCTTCCAAGAAGATTATTCCACGAGATTTATCCTACTTTATTAGCACAGGCATTATGGATCCGAACCACAGTTCATATGCAGTGTCAGCACCATTTGCTTGGATTTGCCTAGAGGATTCGTATCAAGACGGCGGCTAGCTAGAGCAGTAGGGTATAGAACAGGATCTCATGCAGACAGAGCAGTCAACAACCCAGATTGTGGTCCAAGAAGCTGACTCAGATGATGACATCGGGGATCTAGACCTCCTATTTCAGGAGCAACTAGATGTGCTTGTAGAAGATTTGGTAGAGCATGATCGCATAAGAAAGGGCAAAGTAGTTGCTACAACACCACCAGCAGAAGCACCAATACCACCCCAGGACCAGGTTTCAATTATGGTCCTGCGAGAAACAGACGAAAGGGATACTAGACCATTGGAGTTAATCTCCTGTCAGTCGGGAGGCGGGTCTAGTTGGTATTGGCAATATAAGCCTCTCCTTGAGGGTGAGGATCAAAACCTTGAATCAAACACGAGTAGGACAGGCGACGGCAGCCTCACCAGTTTACAGCAAAGTAGCCGCCAGCAAGTAGAATTTTGTACAGCTAACAAGAAAAAAGAAAATGTCAAAAAAATCAAAAAATCAAAAACCAAAAATAAGGAGGCATCAACATCAGAGGCAGGGAATCCTAGCTCCTCGGATCATCCAGACAGGGAAACTGAAGAAGTAGCGCAATGTTGGTACAAAAACACGAAGGTCACTATGACATTCCTTAAACGCCATCAGGGCACAGAATCAGAGGAAGTCTTCCCAGTTGACATAACCGACCCAGCATTTGAAAGAGAAATCCTGTCAGAGCTGATTGCCTATGAAGAAGAGGATGAAATACATGGAGCAGATAATGAGGATGAGCCGTCACTGATTCCATTCTATGATGATGATCTAGATGGCCCAAATCTTCATGTAGAAGAGGAAACGAAGCTTATCAACATTGGCACGATAGAAGAAATAAAAGAAACATGCATCAGTGCCAAGTTATCACTACAAGCAAAGGCAGAGTTTATGGCTTTTCTAAAAGAATATGTAGATATCTTTGCATGGAGCTATGATAACATGGTGGCATTAGACATTGAAGTGGTAGTTCATACATTACCACTAATACCCAATTCAAAGCCAGTCAAACAGAAGCTCCGTAGATGGCGACCCCAATGGCTTTTAAAGCTTAAAGAGGAGATTATGAAATAGTACAAAGTCAACTTTCTCAAGGTTGTGCTGTATCCTGAATGGCTCGCCAACGTTGTGCTAGTGCTGAAAAAGGATGGACGGGTTCGCATGTGCATAGAATATCGAGATCTCAACAAAGCGAGTCCCAAAGATGATTTCCCGCTCCCTCACATTGACATTTTGGTAGACAACACTATAGGGCATAGGATGTTGTCTTTTATGGACAGGTTTTCCAGATACAACTAGATCAGAATGGCTGAAGAAGATATGGAGATGACATCTTTCATCACTCCATGGGGAGTCTTCTGTTACAGAGTGATGCAATTTGGGTTGAAAAATGCAGGTGCAACATACCAGAGGGCCATGACAGCTTTATTCGACGATCTTATGCATCAAGAGGTTGAAGTATATGTGGATGATATGATTGCCAAATCTAAAGAGCCCGAGCACCATCTCTCCTGTCTGAGAAGGTTGTTTGAGCGCCTGCGAAAGTATAAGCTCTGCTTGAACCCCAACAAATGTGTATTTGGGGTATCCTCTGGAAAGTTACTAGGTTACATCATTAGTCAGAGGGGAATTGAAGTAGAACCCCACAAAGCCAGGGCTATTATTGACATGCCTCCCCCAACCACTGAGAAAGAGATTCGTGGTTTATTAGGCCGGCTACAATATATCAGCAGGTTCATTGCACAGCTTACGCCTATATGTGAACCCATATTCAAGTTGCTAAGGAAGAATGCTCAGACTTGCTGGAATGATGAATGTCAAGCAGCCTTTGATAAAATCAAGCAACTTCTGGTGAAGCCTCCAGTTTTAGTACCCCCCACGCCAGGGCGCCCTCTGCTATTATATCTCTCCATTACACAGTATTCCATGGGCGCAGTTCTGGGGCAGCATGATGAATCTAGGCGTAAAGAGAAAGCTATCTACTACCTCAGCAAAAAGTTAAATGACTACGAGGTCAAATACAACCCAATAGAAAAAATCTACTTGTCCCTGGTGTGGGCCACACAGCGCATCCGACATTATATGATGGCATATCCGGTATTCTTGTTATGTCGGCATGACTCGATTAAGTATCTGTTCCAGAAGCCAGCATTGGTTGGCAGATGTGTCAAATGGCAGGTGATGTTATCCCAATACGATATCACCTTTGTCACACAGAAATCCATGAAGGGACAAGCCATGGCAGATCATTTGGCCGACTTACCTTTGCCAGAGTATCAGCCTTTGCAGACCCAGTTCCCAAATGAAGATATATTATTGGCAATGGGCGAGGAGGAACTGGAAGGACCTCAGAATGAGCATCAATGGTGTATGTACTTCGATGGTGCAGTCAATAAACGAGGAAGAGGCATCGGTGCAGTTCTAGCAACGCCATAAGGACAGCTTATTCCCTTTGCAAGGAAGCTGACATTTGAATGCACCAATAATGAAGCTGAATATGAGGCCTGCATTTTAGGCTTACAAGTGGCGAGGGACCAAGGCACCCGGGAGCTCCACGTATTTGGCGACGCAATGCTGGTTATTTCGCAGGTCAATGGTGACTGGAAGACAAAATACCAGAAGCTCGTACTATATCATGAACATTTGTTGAAATTGATTGAAGAATTTGAAGATGTCAAATTTTCCTTCATGAAACGAACTAAGAATGCATATGCAGACGCTCTGGCAACTCTGGCATCATGGTTATCACTCCCAGAGGCATGGGCTACAGACATTTCAGTCATATGCATTGAACAGCCAGCACATTGTATGCATATCCAAGACGCGCCATCATCTGTTGAACTGCCTTGGTATAATGATATTAAAGCTTTTCTGGAGTTTGGCAGTTTCCCTCCCGACATTTCTGCATCAGATAAGAAGACTTTGACACGGTTAGCATCCAAATATGTGCTCGAGGCCAGGCAACTATACAGAAGGTCTTATAATCAGATGCTTCTCAGGTGCGTAGACAAAAAGGAGGCGGATATGCTAATGTTGAAAGTCCACGCAGACACCTGCGGTCCACACATGAATGAGGTTCTCCTAGCCAAGAAAATTATGCTATAGGGGTATTTCTGGTCCACCATGGAAACAGACTGTTGCCAATTTGTCAAAAGATGCCATAACTGCCAGATACATGGCAATTTTATACATGCTCCCCCGCAACAATTGCATAGCATGTCATCACCCTGGCCATTTTCTACCTGGGGAATTGATGTTATCGGGGCCATTCATCCTACTGCATCCATTGGGCACCGTTACATTCTGGTAGCCATCAATTATTTCACAAAATGGGTCGAGGCGGCATCATACAAGGCAGTCACAGCAGCCATTACAGAAAAATTCAATAAGAATAATATTGTCGCCAGATATGGGGTTCCATTTGCTATCATTTCTGACAACGGAACTAATTTCATAGCAAAGAGAGTTGAGGATTTCCTCCAGAGTTGCAAGATCAGACATCAAAGGTCCTCCTCCTATCGACCTCAGATGAATGGGGTAGAGGAGTCGGCTAATAAGAATCTGGTGAAAATCTTGAAGAAGATGGCTGAGACTCATAAAGATTGGCATGAGAAGCTGCCTTATGCATTATGGGCCTGCAGGACCTCCATCTGGACATCAACAGGAGCAACACCTTACTCTTTGGTGTTTGGCATAGAGGCGGTCCTTCCCTTTGAAGTCGAGATTCCATCGTTAAGGATCTTGAAGGAGGCAGAATTCGAAGAGGCAGAGTGGATACAAGATCGTTGTGTTCAGCTAGATCTAATTGATGAACACAGATTACAAGCTCTACATCATGCCCAATGCTACCAGAAGAGAGTGGCCCGAGCTTATCAGAAGAAAGTCCGTCCTAGAAGCCTTGAACCAGGAGACTTGGTTTTGCATGCCATTCATTTGCCCGATGCACGGGGAAAATTTAGGCCTAACTGACGCGGACCCTTTGTGGTTATGGAGGCCCTGTCACGGGGTGCAATCATTCTTGAAGGCATGGACCATAGAGAGCAGTCAAAGCCTGTCAATGCCTCTAACTAAAAGAAGTACTATCAGTGACTCTTAGTCAATCCTAACGCCTTGCACCGTGAGCCATGCATTTTCATGCTTCTTCTTTTTTCAACTACTAACATCATTATGCTAGATGAGGAAAATCGGAAGCCTGCCTGCGTAAGACATGTCAAGTCCTCCTCATGTGCTACTACCCTAGAAGCTTAGGGTGTGAGAGAGAGATTTCAGAGAAATGGGCTAAATGAACAAATCCCCATGGGATCTATATCTCCAGAGGGAGTAAAAATGTTAGGTCTAGAGAGAGTGTGAGCATTAGAGAAAAAATACACTGACCTTGGAGCATAAAAGAAAATAGGAAGATAGAAGCAGTAGATAGAAGCTAAGCTCCACTGAGAGAGGTGTGTGAACAACCTTACTCCTACCATATAAATTGGAGAGGAGTCGGAAAATGCACCTGCTAAGCCCACACGATCAAAGGGACTAGCCACCCCTTCAACGTTAGGGAAATAGCAGCCACCCCCTCAGCCTAAGCGTATTTTACCTCCAAGAAGGAGTAGGGTAGGTTTAGCATGCCTATGAGGGAGAAAAGAAAATGAATCCTTAAAAAAGTAGATATAGGGCCCCAAGAATTTGGCATGAAGCCCATAAATATGATGGAGAGCCACAAATAAATCTAAGTGCCTAGGTTAGTTCCACATGAGTCGAGGACAGTGTCTCCTCTTGCAACAGGCAAAATAGGCTTCCTTGGCGCTGAGGGCACCAATATATCAATTAACCCTCTCCTTGCATTCACACTTTTTGCACAACAGTTAGTTTTTAGTCAAGCATATTTGCATTTACTTTGCAAGGCATTTTGTCCATATTTCGACCAGGGGGATGCCAGCTGCCTTTTGAGTCATAATACAGGCAAATAGGCGTTCGGCTAGGGGCAATCTACTCGCTTCTTTAATTGGAAGAATCTTTGACTAGGGGCATGCTAGTTAATCTTGAAAGCAGTTGTGGAAATACATGAACAAATACAAGCAATGCAAGATGTCATAAATGCCAATAATTTTTATTATGGTTCATCACTGATACAGACTTTGCTATTCAACCCTGGGCTTCTTTGAACTGCTAGCCCCTGTGAAACAAGTGCCGCTGGGTGGGATCTCGCTCAAAGGCCATGTCTCCCGTATCTCGGCTTCGTATTCCACCGTACAGCCGGAACCATTAGTAATGGCAAGATCAGAGGACTTGATGCCAGCACGCATCTTACGGGCCAACTCTGAAGTTGTTGCGTTTGAGCCAACTATATACCTCTTGTACCAGTCAGGGCAGGGACTTTGCTCAATAGAATCCTGGCAGAAGCCAAACTGGCGAAGGACTCGGACAGGGTGATACTCCACACCACCCATAAACCCAGGAAGAACTACGAGCCGCATATCCCTGGCATTGAATAAGGCAGTAAAGGTTCTCGATGTTGAGGATATAATGCACCATGTCATTGAATCCTCAGCAAGATTCCACAGTCTGCTACACTGCTCATGCACACCTGGAAGTGTCCTCGAATGGTGAGTGCGGCTATAAGCTTCAAAGGCAGAAGGTCGAGGGTGTAGAATCTTCACTCCCATATGAGTGGCAAACCAAACCTGGCAAAACAGCATTCAGTTAAAAAAGGAGCACAGCAGAGTATTTATGTAACTGGTTTGTTTACCTATACTAGGGCACCACACCCACGAAAATGGCCGGAGCGCTTCAATGCCCGGTCCAAACCAACATAGGTTTCAGCAAGAAGAACATGAGCCAAATCAATCTGGTGAACAACTATTGCCCAGGCTATTTCTGCCACCTCGATAGCCACACTCATCCGGCCATGGCTAAAAATAAGCTTCCCGAGGAAGCGCAACACAAAGCTATGAAGCCATAGGATGCCCAAGGAAGAATGGGCACCGATGATCTCATCAAAATAGTCCAAGTGCACCATGGTTGTAGATCCGTCTCTGTCGATAAGTCTCTCCTCACAGACATCTCTGGCCATGCCCGTAAGTCGGCTCAAAACATGAACATAGCTGTCATGGCAAGTAAAGACAGGAGGGGACATGAACGGTGATAGGCCGCAAATTCGTCTGACTTCCTCCAAAGTCAGAGTCATCTCTACTTGCCCAAAGCGGAAAACATGCAAGGCCGGTTTCCAAAATCGAGCCACAACGCACAGTAGATGCTAGTTAACCTCCACCTTAGCTATACTCAGAAGGGAGGAGGAAATGCCCCAGATCCGTAGTTGTTCACAATCAGCAGCTGTTAAAGCATCAATCCAGCCGCGTAGAGCATCTGAGCAATGTTTTGGTGTCACCATGGTAGGATAACTCTGCAAACACAGATTTGGGCCAGATATGGTAGTAAAAAGGCAGAACTTGACATAAATGTGGGGCAAACATAGCAATCCAGCAGAATATAATCCAAAGGTGAATACAGAATCAAGAGACATATTCAGAATATGTTGCCATAAAGCCAGGATAGAATCACAGAATGCAAAATCTATAGCAAAGCACAAGAAATCAACAGAAAAATAGCAGAAAACGCATCTATACAGAAGCACATACCATTGTAATGCAGAGTATAACGCAGCCGGTGCTAAAAAAAGATCAAGAAAGGAGCTAGAAGCAAGGATCCAATGCTGTTCTTTTCAGAAAAGACGGAAGCACAACTCGCTGAATGCGAGATTATATAGGAAAATGAAAGTGGTTTCAGCAAAAAAGGAAAACAAACTCGCCATTTTTAGAGGCGCATCTGAGGGTGCACCTAGGTGGCGTCCGAAATGGCTGCAAATTTCAGTAGCACCTCCCCTGAAATATGGACCTTGCCAAATCGGCACCGTTTATTTAAACTTGCATAGAGAAGCTTACACACAGACAAAACCCCAGGGGGCACATCACAGAATCTGGAATTTTATAAAATTTCAAAGCAGGTTACAATATTCCACAGTTGTTACAAAGCTTTGAAAGAACTACAAAATATAGAAAAGCTACTCTTCGTTTGAATCTTCCTCGTCAGATGCCGCCTATTGGAAGTATTCGGCCAAGAGACGGGCGCCTCGTCGGGTAATTTGGCGTGACCATTAGGCAGCTGCAACAGTCTAGGAATGGAGAGTAGAATCACGGACCCTCTGGGTAACCTCGGTATCTGAGCGGTCCTCCTCAGATGCCTCCATGGTGAAATCCCCACTACATGGCTACATTCACTTCCTGAGCTGGGAAGTCTTGCTGCAATATCAAAGTTTTATTTTTGTTAGCAGTCAGAATTATAAGGGAAAGTAACAAAAACAAAAAGAGAGACATACCCGGATGATGTAACGCCAGCGCAGTTCCTGCAAAGTAACAGATATGTCAGGCGTGCTTTGAGCTGAAAATTATAATCTGCAAAGTGAAAATATTACCCTCTTCCGGCGGATATCGGCATAAAAGGAGCCAAATTGTTCTTCAAAGCCCTGTGGATTGTGACAAATGTCAGACTTATATAATTCGCATACCAACAATATCAAGCAGAAGTGGTAATCATGTACCTTGGCCCAGTCGAAAGCATACCACATCCCGCACTGCCTCCTCAAATAGGTACGGCTTCCCCACACGCCTGTACCAAGCCAGATAGTCTGTGTAGTTAACTTCCCGAAGGACGTGTCTGTCCTGGGAAGCTATGGCTGCTGCATGCTAGCTTCTAGCAACTGAATGAGTCGTAGTCGGGCGATCCATATCAGGAGGAGGAGGGGCAGGAATGCAGAACTCATTCATAAATAGATGTCGCACGCGCACCAGAAGGAAATAGGCTGACTTCTTCATGCAATAGAACTTCACCTGCTTGTCCCTATGAACGTGGCCAGAGTTCAGTGGAGCCCAGTCAAAGCCATCATATCTAGAGAACGGGCGCAGATGAACCTGTTATAAAGCAAGAGAAATATATAAGCAATCTAAGCAAGCATTAGAGGATACAACATAAAAAGGAAGGGAAACTTACATCCTCGAGTTCTACCAGGTCC
Source organism: Posidonia australis (assembly GCA_024699735.1). Taxonomy (NCBI): domain Eukaryota; kingdom Viridiplantae; phylum Streptophyta; class Magnoliopsida; order Alismatales; family Posidoniaceae; genus Posidonia; species Posidonia australis. The sequence goes on from JAMKQA010000160.1 coordinate 14,995, forward strand.
GGCAGATACCAGTAGGACTCGTAACTATAAACCCCAGCAGCAGCCTTATTGTCAGGTTCGACCCACTGGCGGGGATAGGGAAGAAGCTCGTCCTGAAGGCGGCCGAAACTATGCCCTTAGGTGATATGCTCCATGATCCAATACTGGAAATGGCAGACAGAAGTCAGTTTATCAAATATTAAGCATAAAGGAATTTTGTTTTGCAAAAGTATTGAAAGCAATTACTTACAGTCAGTAGAGAGTATAGCCCCACATAGGAGCGGCGCCCAAGCTTAACCACATTGTCAAGCCCTCAAATCAGCCAAGTATAACTAGCACCGGCTCAGTCATAATGGTCCAGATGTTCCAAATTGGTTAAATACGCTATCCAATCAGCATGAATGCAATAAGCAGACGAGTCACAGAAAATCATGGCCAGCAGATCCAACAAGAAATGCCTCTGTACGAAGTCTGCCTCCTCACTGTCAGGCTCGGGGTTGGGCCAAAACTGGTCCCACTCTCTCAGCCACCCCACAGTGATCATGTACTTCCCCCGAGGTGGCTTTGGAGGAACGCAGCCCAAGTGCGCAGGAGCAAGGTGCAAACCGTGAGTGGTCTCACCTATAATTCGCTCGTCACCAAAGGGAAGACCCGTCAACAGAGCCCACAGATCAGGCAGGACGGTCAGCTCTCCGAATGGAAGGTGGAAAGTGTGCGTCTCAAACCTCCACCTTTCCACCAAAGCCCTGAAGAAGTTATAATGGCCGTGTATAATGGGTATGCAAAGCAAACCTCCAAATGGGGAGCAGTGTAGAGGAAGTCTTGCAGAAAATCCGGTAGATGATGAAAATGGTCGAGCATCGGGCTCTAGTGGCACCGCATGATCAGGTTCGCATCCCCCTCTTGAAATGTCAAGAACAGCATTAATGCCAAGTCGAGAGAAGTTAAAGCTTGTTAAATCAAGATGATTACCCCAAAATCTGGACCCTCACAGATGTGATTGTCAATTAGCAGCTGCCCCTCAAAATTGCCAGACTCTTGGAAATGCATTGGTCAGAAAAAGCACCAGGTGTATATACATTTTCTTCCAGCTTTGGGTTTACCTCAATAGGGACTACAGGAGTCGAGCTACTAGAGGCCCGTGACCTCGAGGTACTACCTCGTCACTTGGGACGAGAACTAGAAGGCATGTCCCATGAGGATTATGGGGTCCCCTTCTCGGGAACTAGGTCATCCTGCAAAAAAGATAAAAGCCAAACCAAGAGTTAAACAGCAGCAGCAGGCATGATGAATGCAGAATATTAAAGAATAATATAGCCCAAGTCAAAGTTAGACACGGTATTGCATTCATTGACAAAATAGAAGGGGCATGGCATTTTAATATAGTACTATGGCATATGGCGGCAAAAATGCAAGTTTAAACAGGTGTACAATTACAGCTCAGTGTTACGTGGAAATGTGCAAATCATGGGGCAATATTTTCTTATTAAAATATGCAGAAATAAAACACTCTGGATAAGATATCACGCACGGTTCAGCAATGAATTTAAAGTGGATAACTAGATTCAGAAAAGTTTGTGACTAAAATCAAAAAATGGCATGAACGGCAGCAGGGCACGTATGGCATAAATAACAGCAAATTTCTTTATAACCCAAGCCTTGAACAGCCTTCCATCACCCCCTTTCCAGCCCGCCACCATACAACCGCCGACAACCAACCATCAACCTGCGGCCACAAAGCGTAACACCCAAAACGCCACCACCCCACTACTGTCCACTCACAACTGCCAACCCAACAAGCCCGGCGGCCAACCCTTCACCGGCCCGCCACCGCGGGGCTCTTACCGCATAGCAGGTCGTTCCTCGGCCTCGCGGTAGGACTTGCCACCACGCGGCTTAGTCCATCAGCCACTGCTCCACCACACCGACCCATTAGCCAACCAAAACCAGCACCACCACCTACCGGAACCCACCTCTCGTCGAGCTACTCCGGTGCCTACCCATCACATGACCACCCCGCAACCATAGACCATTAGAATCACCCATGGCCATCGGAACCCATGAGCCGCCGACCATCCAAGCAAGAAGCAAGCAAAAAACTCAAGCACAGAGCAAAAATAAAAGAGGAAATCAAGGGAGTTACCTTTGTCGACGAACCCCTCTCCAACCAATCCGGGAGAGTCCGGTCCATCGCCGTCGTGCCTCAACCGCACCTCGTCGACGTGCCTTAGGCCCGCACCAGCCGAGAGCACCTCATCAGCCCACCTCCTGCGCGCCGCCACCGTGATGAGAAGGGGAGACGAGGAGACGAAGGGAGGAGGAGAGGAGAATGGAGAAGAAATGAGTGGGTTTCATTTGGAGAAGGAGAATAAAAGAGGAAGAGGCATGTCTTTTGAGAAAGATTAAAAAGGAAAAAACAAATGCATATGCATGTTGCTTTTGAGATATGAAATCAAGCAAAAATAAACAGAACCTTGGGAAAAGTCAAGCAGCACAAGCACCATTGCACTCCCAGCAAGCAGGAATAGAAGTGGAGAATGTTCTTTGGCAGTTATGGCGGTTATCCAGTGAGACCCACTTATAAATAATTTAATAGTCAAGGTTCAAAATGCAAAATGGCAGTGGAAATTGCATTTCATCCCCTAGCACCTCACAGCTTACTCTCCAATAGCAGAATACACAATATCAGGTACATTGCCCGCAAGATATACTAGATGGGGTAATTTGCAGAAAACCCCCTCCATTTTTGCAAATTTGTAGATTGGTCCACAAAGGATGTGGGAAGTTTTGTTTGAAGCAGACATTTGTTGATATACAGCAGAATCTCGAATGTCACAGCACGGCGGCAATACAGCAAGCAGAAGGTTGTCATGATTGGGCAATTTGCAATAAAGCCCCGAGTTTTGGACATTTGCAAATAAGTCCTTACCTTTTTCAAACAATGCCACATTCAGTTCAAGATTCTAGCAAAAAGAGATTGTACATGCATCTCAGCAAGAGTGCCAGTTTTTGCACCACAGCATCTGCAACCAGCATATTCATAGTTCTGCCCTTCGGGGTATCTTAGCCTTTTTCCTTCCGGGGGGACAATCCACGGGTCACCGTTTTGTTTTTTTAGGTTCTCCTTCCAAGCCAAGGAGACCCTTCTACCTCTCTTGGATTTTCGCGGGTGCGAAATCCAGTTTCTTGACTTTGGCAAGGCGGTCAACGTCGTTTCCCCTTTTGGATTTTCACGGGAGCAGAATCCAGCTTGCTGACTTTGACCGGGCGGTCAACGTCGTTTCCCCTTCTGGATTTTCGCAGTAATGGAATCCAGCTTATTGACTTTGACCGGGCGATTAACGTCGTTTGCCCTTTTGGATATTCGCAGGCACAGAATCCAGCTTGTTGACTTTGACCAGGTGGTCAACGTCGTTTGCCCTTTTGGATTTTCACGGGCGCGAAATCCTGCCTGTTGACTTTGACCGGGCGGTCAATGTTGTTTGCCCCTTTTTGATTTTCGTGGGCGTGAAATCCAGCTTGCTGATCTTAGCAGGGCGGTCAAGGTTATGTGCCCCTTTTGAATTTTCAATCCAGTTTGCTGATCTTTAACCAGGCAGTCAAGGTCTTTTGCCCCTTTTGGATTTTCACGGGCGCGAAATCTAGCTTGTTGGCTTTGACCAGGTGGTCAAATGTCCTTTGCTTCTCCTAGACTTTCGCGGGTGCAGAATCTAGCTGGTTGACTTTGATTGGGCAGTCAAAGTCCTTGGTTTCTCGGATTTCCTTGGGCAGGAAATCCTGTGGCTTGACCTTTTGACTAGATGGTCAAGGTCCTAGCCCCTCTCTTGGATTTCTTTGGGCAGGAAATCTTGTGGCTTGACCTTTTGACAAGATGGTCAAGGTCCTAGCCCCTTTCTCTGATTTCCATGGGCAGGAAATCCTGTGGCTTGACCTTTTGACTAGATGTTCAAGGTTTTAGCCCCTCTCTTGGATTTCCCCAAGCAGGAAATCCAGTTGCTTGACTTTTGACCAGGCGGTCAGGGTCCTTATCCTTTCTCTTTTGGGTTTTCACGGGCACGGAATCCCGTTGTTTGACCCTTTGATCGGGCAGTCAAGGTCCTTTTGTTTCTCTCTTCTGTTTTGAGTTTTCGTGGGCGAAATCTCATTGTTCACCCTTGGTCCGTGCGGACAGGGCCCTGTTTTGCTTGACAAATGGTATGTTTGTCATGCCCTTTTTCCTTGGGCTGGTATCCCCAACTTTCGGTTGACAACCGTCACGCTGTCAGGTTGACAAGACTTGATTGACTTCTCATATCCCGTCTCTTAGGTTGATAACCTCAATAATCCGGCTGATGAGTCCGACAACTTATCATTTACCTGCCCGTGGTTTCCTTTGTGTGCAGGATTTCTTTATCTTTTGCCTTATTATTTAAGCATTAGCATCAACATCGCATCATCTTGCAAGCACCCATTCTTGTGTTTTTGTTAGCATCAGCTTCGCTTCGGCCATCAGCATTGGCTTTTGCATTGGCATCCCGCATTGGCATCACATCCCCAGCATTTAGATCAGTTGTTGCATGCATTTCGCATTTGCATTTGGCAACAAGTCATGATTTTCAGTGCATTCGTCGAATAAGTGACTTACTGCCTACAATAAACACCATCCTTTTGTAACCTCGAAATGGGGTTATCTTGTCAACCCTGAGCATCGGTCTTGGTTCCCTTCGTCCCTCAACCTCGCTCAGGGAGGGGCATCTGTAGACACCCCGATTTTGAGGTGACTCATAAATGAGTTTTCCAGATGTTGCTTTGGATGTGGCTAACCCTTGAATCTGATTAGCTAAACCAAAACCAATAGCAGGCCCACAACCCAATTAGAAGTCTAGTCAAGTAGGACAGAGCACCTAGCTGGAGCACCAATGTGGAGCACCTGTTTGGAGTATCGAGCAGGATTACTATAGTGGCACACCTAGCTGGCACACCTAGCTAGCACACCTACCTGGCGCACATACCTAGCGCCCAGCCATTTCTCAGGCTGCTGGCTGCTAGCTTTCCACCTCCCATGGCTGTTACCTCTACCAACGAATATGCCATAGAATCTTTCAGGCTTTTCGTCTACGAGGTTCCTTGATTTCCCAGGAGTTACCCTTGAAAAATCTATATATATAGACCCCTATAGGCAGCCATATGGGGTTAGACACACACAGCTACAGCCAACCTTCTCCAGAATATTGCAACTATCCACTTGAGCTCTCAAGCTTTTCCTTGCATCCAGAGATATTCTCAGCCCTTCCAAAGCATCAAGGAGCTTATTATCTTGGGTCTTTTTTTGAAGGATCATCTTGGACAAGGTAGGCCCTTCCCCCGTTTCCTTTAAGTTCTTATTCTTGTGCATTGGAATATAGCATGCTATAAATTCCACATATGGTCTGATTTTTCTGTGTTTTTCATGAGGTTTCTATGATGAATTTACTTGTCGTCCTTGCAAGATGCTCACCATGCAAATCTACACTTTTGTTTGCAAGTATGTTTACTTTGCTTTTAATATAAAAATCTGCACTATGTTGCCAGTATGAACTATCTTTTTCTTACTATTTCTTTGCACATAGATCCATGCGAAGCACCTAAATATTGAGTTATGCAGTGGAGATATTCTTGGTAGGATCATCACTTACATATGTTTTGTTGGGTCTACTTGTTTCATATTGTTTTAATCAATTGATAGTAAGATGACTTTGATCATATGCATCCTGTCATGCTTTCATCTTTTAACATCCGCATGAATCAACCTTCATTAGTATAAATCACCCATCTCTATTCTGGGTCAGATTCTGGATCAGATTGCAGTATGATCCAGATTTTTTGAGGAGCACCAATCTGGAGCACCACTCTGGCGCACCATTCAGGAGCACCAGACTGGTCAGAGAACAAAACATTCACTTTTGCATACATGTCTGCATGGTTTTCTGAATGACTTTGAGCTTGATTCTTTTACTACTCGTTCTTTGATATTCCATGGTTTTGCATGCATGTTTTCAGTTTAAAACAAGATTGTTTCCTAGTTATTTTCCCCTTTGAATGTTCAGTCCTTGGTCAGAATATGGTAGGCTGGTTGCACTTTACTCCTACATGGAGAACCTTATGCATCAGCCCATGATCCAGTGACATGGCTGAGTCTTGCTTCTTTCATTTTAACATAAATAGGTGGGTTCTTGTGTGAGGCTACCAGCCCTTGAGCACAAGGTCCACAAGTCATTGCACTTGCATTTCTTTCACTTTTAAGGCATATTTTCCAAGTTTTGCGAAGGATTTTACATTGCATACTTTCCAAAATGCATTCTCATGTTCTTTGACACTGCATGGATTTCTGTTTTTCCTCAGCACGTCTTTCTGGCCCACAGAGGAGCACCGAGGTGGCGCACCAGACTGGTCCAGTCTGGTGCGCCAAACAAGTACACTGGCCTGTTTTTTCAGTAGCACATAGCCACTTTTGCATCGTTTTCTGGCATGATTTTTGTTTCGACTTGCTTATGGTTTTTTTCTGGTTTTCCTCCTTGACATACCAAGGAGGCATGACTCTGTTTTTTAACCATTTTATGCCTGTTAGATTGCATTTGCCATATAGCAAAGCAAGGATGAAAAATCACTCGAAATTGATATATCTTTGATTTTATTCATGCAATGACTTTGCATCGACACTTGACCCGACATACGAGTGATACTTCTGAGCATTAGGACACACTCCTTCACATCATGCACCCGTATTTTAGACACCCCACACATTAGCATGGCATGGCATATCGCCCTCAGGCGTACAGCAAAGGCTGAAAAGCCAACATTTCATAAGCAAATGAGAAACCAAAAGAAGACCGATTTATTGGGCGCACGAGGGTGCCTAATACCTTCCTCGTGCGTTACATGGATCCTTACTCATTTCTGGTTTATGACCTATTTTCCATTGCATGATTTGCATGTTTTATATGGTTTTCCTTGTCTTCCATTTTAATAGACTAGGTGGCGACTCCTGCATTTGCATATTTATTTTTATTGTTTTTGCCGCTACTTTGCCGATCCTCATGCTTTTGGCCTTTCGCGTCGAAGTCCTCGAGGCTATCGTCGGCATGGTTACACTTCCCAAGGAAGGGTTGGCTCTATGAGGGTTCTCCAGGTGGGAGAATCGGGGGACAGTGGTTGGCTCCTGCTCAGGGTGGCTCACCGTGGTAGTGTAGACGCCATTAGTCGCACTCCAGTGGACTGGTTGTGGCTAGAGTTGGTTGCCTGTGTAGACACCCTGATTTTGAGGTGGCTCGTAAGTGAACTCTTCAAAAGATGTTGCTTTGGATACGACAAGCTTTAAGCTCATTTGAGCTTTACCCGGCATCCTGATTACCCTAAACCTATGGCAAACTCATGGTTCGATTAACAATTTAGGCAGCTAGGTGGAGAGCAACAATGTGGAGCACCAAATTAGAGCACAAATGTGGAGCACCAAATTGGAGCACGACACTGGCTCACCAAGGTGGCACACCAAGGTGGCGCATCAAGCTGGCGCACTAATGTGGCTCACCAAGTTGGCGCACAACCACTTTTCAGGGTGCTGGCTGTTGGCTTTCCATCTTCTGTGCCTGTAACCTTTACTTGCGAATATTCCTCATGAATCTACGCAAGGCTGTTGAGTTTCAAGGCCTTTTGCATCCCAAGGAGTTACCTCTTGATCCTCTTTAAAAGGCCATCCATAAGCAACATTTCTTTTTCACATGGCAGTCCACCCACTCTTAGCAACCTATTCCCTTGCATCCCTGAGCACTCCCTTACATCCCTGAACACCCCACAATGTGTCCAAAGCACCAAGGAGAAGCCACCTCGAGCCACCAAGGAGTACATCAAACGGTAGGTTCCCTTTTCACCTCTATATTCTCTGCATGACTTTTTGAATGAAGCTCATACTGCAGATTTAATTGATACAATACTGTTACGTTCTTGTTTCTTGCATCCTTTGCCATGATGGTATTTGCTTGCACCCTTTGTTACATGGATTTTCACTTGCACTATCTTGCTTAGGTTGAAGTTTATGTTGCTTTCTCTATGAAGTTCTGTTTGATATGTGACTGTTATAATGTTTGCCTGTACTATGACGTGCCTTTTGCATCCCATGTCATGTTTCCCTGCTGTTTAAATCATACAAGATATTCTCATTCATCATAAAGAAAACATGTGTAATTGCAGTCCATGTGAACCTATGAGAATGATTAGAAAAGAGAGTATGAAATGGATGTTCAAGTCCTGATTACTTAGCATGATTGTGTTCCCTGACATCTGAAATAATGATCTGAATAGTCAATAACCTAAATCATTGCATGCATTTGGCCCAGACTCTGAAATCGGACTGCAGTCTGATTCAGGATTTCTGGGATGCACGAAACTGGCACATCATCCTGGTGCACTAGGCTGGCGCACCAGCCTGGTCATAGGATGCAAACAGTAGATTTTGCATCATGGTTTGCATGCTTTCCTATTCGTTTTGGATCCTGATCTTTTTTGGGTTTTGATCTCTAATATGCCATGTCCTTGCTTGCATGATTTCAGCATATAATAACTCTCTCTACTTTGATTTTGCATCTAGTGAAGTTAGCCTATCACTGGGATTTGGTGAACTAATTGCTTTTCAATACTCTCTGTGTAGAGTACTTTTGCATCAGTTTATGATTCAGACCCAGGTAGCATAGCTAGGATTCATTAGCTTTTATTAGAGTAAGGTTGTGTCGTCTTATGTGAGGCATGCTGCCCTTGAGCACAAGACCCATATCATGTTTTCTTGGGTTTCCTCTTTCCGTTATGACCTTGTGGAAGAGGGGGAAACTCACTCGCATGTGATCAGGTGTTTTAAATGTCCATGATGCATTTTCATATGGTTTTATGCATGTTTGCAAGATTTTATATCGCATGGCACATTAGTCAAGCTTATTGTCTGATTTGCAATTTCATAGGCGCACATAGATGGCGCACCACATAGGCCCACATAGGTGGCGCACTAGACTGGCGCATCAGTCTGGTGCACCAAACAAGCACACCTGCCTGTTTTCACTATGCCAACAGTTGTTTTTTGGCATGTTGTATAGCATGTTTCCCGATTTTCTTTGCCTTTGGTTTTCCTTGAGTGTCCTCTTGGATATATTAGGATGACTCCAGTCTGTTTTCATCCATATTTGAGCATGGTAGCTTAGGTTTTGCATATAGCAAAGCGAGGACGTTAGCCACCCGATATTGTTGGATCCGTCGTTATATCCGTGCAATATCTTTACACTGGTGTTTGATCCACCACTCGGGTGATCGTTTTGAGCATTAGGACACATCCTACAGTGCCTCTATCCATGTTTAGCATATGACACTACTTGCATATAGAGTTGCATTGCATATTGCCCTCGGGCGTACAGAGACAGGGCTGAAAAGCCAACATTTCATATAAGTAAATGGGAAATCCATGAAAGATCGATTTTTCAGGCGCACGAGGGTGCTCAATACCGTCCTTATGCGTAATAGGGATCCTTGCCCATTTCTGGTTCATGTTGACCTTTTCCATTGGTTTTATTGCATGGTTTCAATGTTTTAAAACGGTTTTCTTCGTCTTCCATTTTTAAATAGACTAGGAGGCGACTCCCGCATTTTATTATTGTTTTTATTGTTTTGCGTGACTTTGCCGACCCTCGCGTATTTCGTCTTTTGCGCCAAGCACGAGACTGTCGCCGACATAGTTATAGCCTGGCACCGGACTTCCTAACTCATTATATGTGGTTTCGGCCTTTGAGGGCCTTGTTTGTGATTTTGGACTAGTATAGGCTTGTTTGTTGATTTGGCCAATGTGGGCCTTGTTTGCTTTGGTTCTTAACCTCGTGGGCCTGATTGTGGGATTTCAAAGAAAATGATTGCAAAATGAATTTAAAGGAAAATTAATATAGTTTTGTTTTCCGTTGTTTTGTGGGGTGCATGCTGGGTGACTTCTGTCACTCACACTTGTTCTTTGTGGTTTTGAGAGTCAGGTGAAGACATACAATTGGGTTTTAGCATAGTGCATATAGTCCGGAGTCTTGTAGCCGCACACACAGGTTCTTGGTAGTTGATATTTCTGTTTAGCTTTTAATTTAAAGTAATTTAAGTTGCTTTAAATTATTATGGAAACTTGAGGCTTAACAGATCTGGTATCAGAGCTCCAAGTTCACTAGGTTGCACTAGCCTAAGGTGTCCTATCTTGAGACTCCATAGGTCTTGCAGGCATGGTGGAGTCTGCATTTAGTTTTGCTCATGGTTTTCTGATTGTTGTTTGTCTGTGGTGTAGGTGTTTTACCTTTCTCCTTTCGGAATGCCTCCTCGTGGTCGTAAGGGCAAGGCCCCTATTGAGTTATCTGAGCCCCAAGAGGACGTGGGGAGATGGAAGGCGATTTGTGCTGAATTACGGAACTTGGCACACAATATCTCCCATGCCTTCAGCAAGAGTAGTGCTAGTGAGCCGTTAGGTAACCTGTGGCTGAGCCAGCTCACGAAGCATTGTCTACCGTCGTTCAGGGGCAAGGTCGGTGCTGAGGGGAGTGAGGCTTGGCTAGAGAAGGTGGTGAAAATACTGGAGAGCATGGAGTGCCCAGAGGAGCATTGGGTACAGTTGGTGACATATCAACTAGATGGTGAGGCAGATAGGTTGTGGATGTTTAGGAGGCAGTTGAAGTTCCCGAACTCAGTCACTATTAGCATCTAGTGGAACGATTTCAAGGTGGCCTTTTATGACAAGTATTTTTCCATTCACGTGAAGGAGCAACTTCGCTGAGATTTTTGGAGACTATAGCAGGGCACGATGTTGATGCTCGAGTATGAGACTGAGTTCGCCTAGTTGGAAAGTTTTGCTCCTACCTATGAGTCTGAGTAGAAGCAAGTGTAGGGGTTTCTAGACAGCTTGAACCCAGGGCTACGAGTGAAGGTGATGGGCTGTTGGTGCCAAACTATGAAGGACATGGTTGGGATGGCGTATCCCTTCAAGGCAAAGCATCAGAAGTATCTGGAGAGTCGTCCCAAAGGGAAGGGTAAGTCTTCTTTTACTTCCCGATTCTCTTTCTCTGGTCCTCCAAGTGCTTGTAGTTTGGGTAGCCCTAAGAAGAAGCAAAAGGAGAGGTCTAATGTTTCCTTTGCAGGCCAGTAGAGTTTTGCTGGGAGTAGTAGAGCTAGCCTCAATCAAACAGGGTCCAGTCCTCCCAGTGGAAACTAGTGCTTCAACTGTGGTTAGGTGGGTCACATTGCTGCATTTTGTCCACATCTTCGACAGTCTCCAGCCTCGGTGGTGTGTTACAACAGCGAAAACACAAGGCATGTTCATAGATCCTGTCCAGAACCACCTAAGCATGTAGGAAGCACACGACAATAGCCGACTAGGGGACGGGTGTTTACCATTGCAGCACCAGGCGTTGGGACTTCGGGAGATGTAGTTGAGGGTATGGATGATTAGTTAGTATTGCGACCTTCTGTAATTGTTGTAATATCCTTTGTAACTTGGACATCTGCGTGATTGTATGGATGTTATGGTGATGTCTTGTTTGGCCATTAAGTTCTTTTATGCTGGCTGGCCTGATGGCCAAAGTATTATTTGACTCCAAGAGTTCTTTCTCCTTTGTCTCTGAGTTGTTTGCGGTGGAGTTAGGAGAGAGACCAGCTAGACTGACTTTTCTTCTCAGTGTCGTAACACCACTAGGGGAGCATAGTTTGACATGGAGGTATTTGTGGTCTGTCGACTGAACACTGAACGACAAAGAATTCGATGCTAGTCTGATCGTGATGGACATGCAGGAGTACGATGTGATACTTGGCATGGATTGGTTAGCGCAGTAGTCGGCTTTGATCAATTGTGCTCAGAGGAGAGTTTATTTTGGGTCTCCTGAGGATGAGTCTTTCTTTGTGCAAGGTGGGTGTTAAAGTGAGCGTAAGTTTGTCATTTCAGTTATGAAGGCTTATAAATCTTGGGTCCAGGGTTGTGTGGGGTATCTAGCTAGTTTAGTTACCTCTACTTCTCTTGAGTTGGGTGCTCACAACGTCTCTGTGGTGTGTCAATATCCTGATGTTTTCTCTGACGATTTGCCTGGTATGCCACCTCACAGGGAAGTAGAGCTTTCGATTGATTTGATTCCTAGTTCTAGTGTTGTGTCGAAGCCTCCCTATCGCATGGCGTTAATGGAGTTGCGAGAACTCAAGACTCAGTTGCAGGAGTTGCTTGACAAGGGGTTCATCAGGCTCAGTGTGTCTCCATGGGGAGCGGTTGTCATTTTCGTCCGTAAGAAGGTTGGTTTGCTCCGACTGTGTATAGATTATCGGATGCTGAACCAAATCACGGTGAAGAACAAGTATCCCTTGCCCTGCAATGATGACCTATTCGACTAATTGCAGTCTGTATCCGTGTTCTCGAAGATCGATCTGAGATCAGGGTATCACCAGTTGAGGATACGAGACTCAGACATTCAGAAGACTGCTTTCCGAATGCGATACGAGCATTACAATTTCATGGTCATACCTTTCAACTTGACCAAAGCTCTAGCTATGTTTATGGATCTGATGAATAGGATTTTTAGCCCTTTTCTAGACCAATTCGTTGTGGTTTTTGTTGATGACTTGCTGGTCTACTCACCTGATGTTGAGACTCACGCCTTGCATCTGATGGTGGTTTTGGATACTCTGAGGCATCACCAGCTGTACGCGAAATTCTCCAAGTGTGAGTTTTGGCTGAGTGAAGACATGTTCCTTGGTCATTTGATTTTTGGAGAATGCATTAGAGTGGATCCAGCCATGGTCGAGGCGGTGAGCTGTTGGGAGTGACCTAGGACTACGACAAAGACCAGGAGTTTCTTGGGTTTAGTGGGCTATTATAGGAGATTCATTAGGGATTTCACCTCCATAGTCCTGCCTTTGACAGAGTTGTCCAAAAAGGGGGTTCTGTTCTATTGGGACCAGAATTGTGAGGCGAGTTTCCAAGAGCAGTAGTCTCATCTGGTTTCTACCCTTGTATTGACTCTGTCTTCTGGAAGTGGTGGCTTCACTATGTATAGTGACGCCAGTGGTGCTGGGTTGGGGTGTGTTCTGATGCAGCATGGCAATGTTATTGCATATTGCAAACTGGTCAAGGTAGAGCACTAGAGACCTAAAGGGACCGTGCAACCTTTGGATATTCATGTGTGGAAGTGGTAGCACAACTCTATGGACTTCATGACTTGTCTGCTGCGAGCTCAGAGGAAGAACGACACCGTGTGGGTGATCGTGGATTGGCTAACCAAGTCTACTCACTTCCTGGCCATACAGGTGAAGCTTCTGATGCACTACTTGGTAGAGTTGTATGTCTCTGAGGTGGTTTGGCTGCATGGTGTTCCGATGTCCATCGTGTCGGATAGAGACACGAGGTTCACCATGTGGTTCTAAAGAACTTTGCAGGCGGCCTTCGGCACCGTGCTCAACTATAGTACAACATTTCATCCTCAGTCGGATTATTAGACAAAGAGGACTATCCAGATGTTGAAGGATACGCTTAGAGCATGTGCCTTAAACTTTCATGGGAGTTGGGAGAACCATCTACCATTGATTGAGTTTGCCTACAATAATGGTTATCACTCGAGCATCGAGATGGTGCCATATGAAGCTTTGTATGGTAGGCCATGCAGATTGCTGGTTTGTTGGAGCAAGGTGGGCGAGCGCCAGTTGATTGGTCCTGAACTTATGTTGCTATATGCGGACAAGGTTGATTTGATCCGTAGCAGCCTATTAACTGCATAGAGTCGACAGAAGAGTTATGCCGACAGGAGGCGAAGGCCACTGAAATTTTTAGTGGGAGACTATGTGTTTCTAAAGGTATCACCGACCAAGGATGTCATAAGGTTTAGGAAGCGTGGGAAGCTGAGTCCTTGCTATATTGGCTCGTACCAGATTTTCCAGAGAATCGGTGAGGTTTCTTATCGGTTGGATCTACCACTAGAGATTTCGTCTATGCACGACGTGTTCCATGTCTCCATGCTGAGGAAGTGTCTGGCTGATGCATGTCATGTGATCCCAGTTCAGCCAAATGAGCTCCAGGAAGATCTGTCCTTTGTGGAGGATGCCATCTAGATTGTTGACCACAAGGAGTTGGTGCTGTGGAATAAGGTGATTCCACTAGTCTCGCTGCGGTGGCAGCATCATGGAGTCGAAGAGGCCACATGGGAACGTAAGGAAGCCATCCTAGCCTAGTATCCGTATCTTTTCGCCTACTAGTGATTTCTAGGACGAAATCTTCTTTTAAGTGGTTAGGATGTAACACTTGTAAAAATTCATTTTGTAATTAATTATGTTATAATGAATTTATTCTTGGGCGGGTGTTACTATTCCGAGGCTCATTTGTGTGATTTTGTGAATTTGGGCATGGGCCTCGTAGGCTAGCTTCTGTTTATGTGTTCCTGTGTGTGGTTAGCACTATGCTTGTAGGCACTGGTGTGGGTCCATGTGTGGGCTTGCGTTTGTGGCCCGATTGGTGGGAGTGAGTTGGTGCGGTTGGTTGCTAGCTCGTGTGGAAGTCTGGTGGTTGCAATTTGCATGCATGCATGCAGCTACCACCATCAGTGCATATATAGTTGCAGCCTATCAACCACCCCCTTCGCACCTCTCCTCCTCTTTTCCCTACTTCACCGTCCTCCTCCCGAGCACCACTTTCCCCCTCACACGTCCTCTCTCCTTCCCTTCCACTCTTCCTCATTCACCCCTACCCTCTTTCTCCACTTCCCCTATTTCACCCTTCTCCCTCCCTCCCGTCTCTTCCCACGTTCTCCCCTACATCTTCCCTTTGATCGTTGTGCTCGACGGCGTGCGACTGCTTGTGGTGGCGGCATGTGGCTTCGGGGAGTTGTCCCAAGGGTCGTGGAGGCTTTGGGGGCTCGTGGGTGGTGGTAGGTGGCTGCAGTTGGGTCGCCAGAGGTTGTATTAAGGTACACACCACACTTCGTGTAGTAGAAAGCATGAAATTGGTAGAAAATGATAGGAATGCATGAAATTTAGGTAAATTTACATTCCTCAAATTTATTGTGAATATATGGTAATTTATTGTGGCTTTTATGGCATTTTATGCTGGTTGTTGTGGTTTTAGTCCTTTTGACACCTTTGTCTATGCAATTTTATATCTTGCTGTGTGATGGATGGATTTTGGTTTTGTTAGTGTAGATTTGTGGTAGACTCGACAGTTTAGAATATATGTTTTAGTCGGATTTTGTGGAGCTTGTTTTGGGGTCCCATCCCAAGGTCCCATTTTGGACGATTTCAAAGGGTGGAGCTTCAAGTTGTTTTCTAGATTTGCAGAAAATGACATACCAAATCATTTCGGTATGTCGCTTTTCTATCAGATTAGGTCCTTTAGTCTAACATTGGTTGTCCGGTTTTGGACGATCAACTGAATCAAAAGATTTCGGTCGACCGAACCATGTTTCGGTCTATTGATTTGGCCATGAGTGTTAACCATTGACCTATTTCGGTCAATCGATCTTTCGATCCAATGATTTTCGATATGCCGAATTAGGGCCTAGTTGTTTTATAAATTTGATTTCCGAGGATTTTTTGAATTGGTTTGTTTTTCGCATTTGTGATGGGATTGTGAGTCGTCAATGATAGTCTCATGGTACGCCTGATGTGCTGTTTTGTCGAAGTTTTGAAAGAGTTTCCAAAGATATAATGTAACGCCCCACATTTTCCACAATAATTTAAAACAAATTAAATTACAGGAAAATGAAAGCTAACAGAAAAATATCATCTACCAGGAACCTGTGTATGTGGCTAGGAGACTTTAGACTATATGCACTATGCTAAACCTCTGCATACCTACACTTCCAAACCAAAAACACGAGGAAAAATGCATGAGTGGCAAAAGTCACCTAGTACGCACCCCAAAGGAAAACCACGGAAAACAAAACTATAATCAATTTTCCTTTTAAATTCATTTCACAAATCATTTCTCAAAAACCTCACAAATCAGGCCCACACCGGCCAAAACCACAACCAAGGCTCTACTAGCTCAAAACCACAAGCAAAGGCCCTCAATAGCCAAAACCACACATAGTGAGTCGGGAAAGCCTGGCGCTAGACAACCTAACTCTTGCCACAAGCAACCCACTGAGGAGCGACCATGGCGTTCTGCACTACCACGGTGTGCCACCCTATGTAGGAGCCAACCACTGTCTTGCGATTCTCCATCTCTAGAGAACCCTTACAAAGCCAACCCCTCCTTGGGAAGGCTGTCCTGTCTCTCAAAACGCTACCAACTACGAGGCACATGTCCCACCCGCAGTGGCCACCACAGGGTCCGCCTCCTCATGGCGTCCTACATACATAGTGCTAAGGAGGGAGTGCCATACCTCCACACCAGACGACACCTGAGCCTCAGTGCTCATAGTGACAGTATGAGTAGCATACCTCCTCGTCATGCCACAAGACACCTCAAACCATGGACCTCAACCCTAGCCTTGAGATGACAGTCAAGGAGTCTCATACCTCTAGGACCCGACACCCCTAAGCCTCAGGTATCTCGGACCCCAACCTCAACCAAGGAGTCGTGCCTAACCACCCGAGAATGTCGTCACATTCCCTAATCCCGACGACACAGTCCCACATTATTTCGGCCCGCACACAGAAAACCAGGAAAACATTTTCCAAAATAGGTCAACCATTTCTTTGAAATCAACTTTCGAAAATCATTTTCATATCTTTGAAAACTCTTCCAAAGCCTCGACAAAACGGCACATCAGGTATCCTGAGAGACTACCATTGACGGCCCACAATCCCATCTCATAGGGACAAATACAGACCAATCTGAAAAACCACTACATTAAAATATATATTTTCCAAAAATCTAGGAAAAACCCCAAAAAAATGCCCTGGTAGACCCACATATGTGGGACACACGTTTGGCTAGTGCCCATGGCAGACCTGCGTATGTGGAGTGCGCATTTGGCTAGTGACCCTAACACTTTCGTTTGGATGCCAACAGATCCTGGACCAAGGGCTAGAACCGTTGCCGAACCGCGCATGTGGCTCTCACAATCGGCCCACGCCCCCAGTTTTTTGTCAGAATTCAAACGACTTGCAGCAAGGCACCCAGAAATCGCCCAAAGTGAGAGCTCCAATCGGACCCCCCAAAAAATCACTAAAAAATCTCAAATAAAACATAAGATGTAGACTCTCGAGTCTACTCCAAAACCCAACAAACAACACTGAAGTCCATTCACCGTGCATCAAGATACAAAATCGCAAAGGTATAAGGGTCAAAATGACCCAAATCTCAACCACTGACAAAAATACCATAAATACCACATTAAATTCCCAAAAATTCTAAAACATTAAATTTAGCCTAGATTACATGCATCCTATGCATTTCTACCATTTTACATGATTTCTACACATTAAATTGGGGATATGTACCTAAAAATGCGCTCCGACGATTCTCTAGCGACCACGACGCAACCATAGCCACGGGAGCACACCACGCAAGCTCCATGCACCACCATGAGCCACCGCACATCGTTGCCGCCACTCAAGCACACCAAGCAGAGAGGAGGTCATAGGGAGGAGAGGAACAGGGGAGGGAGAGTGAGAGAGAGAAAAAGAGAGACGGAAAAGGAGGTGGGGTGAGATGGAGGGAGAGGGGAAAATGAGGGGAGGAAAGGAAAGGGAGGTGGTGTGCTCAGGATGGAGGGAATGCGCGGGGAAGTGAAGGAGACTTGGGTCATCCATGGCGGAGGCCTCGGGCTTAAAAGCCACACATAAAGAGTAGGTGGTCGCGTGCATGCCAACCTTCCCCCGAGCTGCCAGCCTCGCCAACCACTGCACGAACCCAACCACCCACCACAACCACGAGGCCATCTGCAAGCCTCAACCACCGGCCCTCATTGCTGTCCAAACATAGACCCACACTCGGGCCCCACACGCACAGTGCCAACCACGCACAGGCACATGCCACAAAAGCCAGCCCACGAGGCCCAACCCAAAAGGACAAATCCACACAACGAGTCTCGGAACAGTAACACCCGTCTAAGAATAAAATTCATAAATTGTAAAGAATTAAAAAATGAAATTTACGGGTGTTACATATAAAATGGTTTTTGGAAAATGATTTTTAAAACAAATGAGTTGGCCTGTTTTGGAAATGGTTTTCCTGGTTTTCTGTGTGCGGGCCGAGACACTATGTGACTGCATCGTCGGCACTAGGGAATGTGACGACATTCTTGGGTAGTCGTGCGTTTCCTTAGTTGTGGTTGGGGGTCGAGATACTTGAGGTTGAGGGTTGTTAGGTCTTGCAGGTATGACACTCCTTGACTGTCGTCTCGAGGCTATGGATTGTGGTCCGTGGGTTGAAGTGTCTTGTGGCATGACGGTAAGGTATGATACTCCAGTTGTTACTATAAGCACTGAGGCTCGGGTGTTGTCGGGTGTGGAGGTATGACACTCCCTCTTGAGCATCGTGTGGGGGACGCCACGAGGAGGTGTACCCTGTGGTGGCAAGTACGAGTGGGACACGTGTCCTATAACTGGTAGCGTCTTGAGAGACAGGACTGCCTTCCCACGAAGGGGTTAACTCTGTGAGGGTTCTCTAGGTGGGAGGATCGTGGGACGATGGTTGGCAATTACATAGGGTGGCACATCGTGGCAGTGCAGACGCCGTTGGTCGTGCTTCAGTGGATTGCTTGTGGCTAGAGTTGGTTTCCTAGTGCCGGGCTTCCTGGCTCACTATGTGTGGTTTTGGCCATTGAAGGCCTTATTTGTGATTTTGGGTTGATAGAGCCCTGTTTGCTGTCTTGGTCGGTGTGGGCCATGTTTGCTTTGGTTTTCGGCCTCGTGGGCTTGATTGTGGTACTATAGAGAAAATGATTGTGAAATGAATTTAAAAGAAAAGTAATATAGTTTTGTTTTCCGCTGTTTTGTGAGGTGCATGTTGGGTGACTTCTGTCACTCACACTTATTCTTTGTGATTTTGAGTAGCAACTGCAGACTTGTAGTTGGGTTTTAGAATAGTGTATATAGTTTGAAGTCTCGTAGCCACACACACAGTTCTTGGTAGTTGATATTTCTATTTAGCTTTTAATTTCCTGTAATTTAAGTTGCTTTAAATTATTATGGAAATTCGGGGCGTCACATATATATATCTATATAAATAAATATGTATGTATATATATATAGGGAAAAGTTCAGTTAAGGACATGTCCTCATTTTAGCATTTTAAGGACAACTTTTATGTCTCAATATTTAACCATTAAATTAAAATTTTAAACCGTTAGATGTCATCTACATTCTCTAGGATTAACACATGTAAAATTTCAAGTGGTTTTGGAACTTCTAGTTTAATAATCTAAGGCATGTTAATTATGACTCATGATAGCTCATAAAGA
>JAMKQA010000162.1:0-45431 GCA_024699735.1 Posidonia australis
GATTTCGCAAATGCGAAATTCCAAGGAAAGAAAGGGAAAGGAGCTTGTCCGCCTGGTCAATGGTCAAACAAGAGGATTTTGCAAACGGGAAAATCCAAGGAAAGCAAGGGAAAGGACCATGATCGCCCGGTCAAAAGGCAAACATGTGGATTTCGCAAATGCGAAATTCCAAGGAAAGAAAGGGAAAGGAGCTTGTCCGCCTGGTCAATGGTCAAACAAGAGGATTTTGCAAACGGGAAAATCCAAGGAAAGCAAGGGAAAGGACCATGATCGCCCGGTCAAAAGGCAAACATGTGGATTTCGCAAATGCGAAATTCCAAGGAAAGAAAGGGAAAGGAGCTTGTCCGCCTGGTCAATGGTCAAACAAGAGGATTTTGCAAACGGGAAAATCCAAGGAAAGCAAGGGAAAGGACCATGATCGCCCGGTCAAAAGGCAAACATGTGGATTTCGCAAATGCGAAATTCCAAGGAAAGAAAGGGAAAGGAGCTTGTCCGCCTGGTCAATGGTCAAACAAGAGGATTTTGCAAACGGGAAAATCCAAGGAAAGCAAGGGAAAGGGCCTTGACCGCCTTGTCAACAGTCAAACTAGAGGATTTCGTAAACGCGAAAATCCAAGGAAACCAAGGGAAAGGACCTCGATCGCCCGGTCAAATGTCAAACAAGAGGATTTCGTAAACGCGAAAATCCATGGAAAGCAGGGGAAAGGACCTTGACCACCCGGTCAAAGGTCAAACAAGAGGATTTCGCAAACGCTAAAATCCATGGAAAGGAAGGGAAAGCACCTTAACCGCCCGATCAAAGGTCAAAAAAGAGGATTTTGCAAACGCGAAAATCCAAGGAAAGCAAGGGAAAGGACCTTGACCGCCCTGTTAATGGTCAAACAAAAGGATTTCACAAACGCGAAAATCCAAGGAATGCTTGAGAAATGACCATGACCTCCCGGTCAAAGGTCAAACATGAGGATTTCGCAAACGCGAAAATTAAAGGAAAGTAAGGGAACGGGCCTTGATCGCCCGGTCAAAGGTCAAATAAGAAGATTTTGCGCTCACGAAAATTAAAGGAAAGCATTGGATAGGACCATGACCGCCCGCCTGGTCAAAGGTCAAACAAGAGGATTTCGCAAACACGAAAATCCAAAGAAGGCAAGGGAAAGGACATTGACCGCCCAGTCAAAAGGCAAACATGTGGATTTCGCAAACGCGAAAATCCATGGAATGCAAGGGAAAGGACCATGACTGCCCGGTGAATGGTCAAAATAGAGGATTTCGCAAACGCGAAAATCCATGGAAAGCAAGGGAAACGACCTTGACCGCCCTGTCAATGGTCACATAAGAGGATTTCGCTCTCGCGAAAATCCAAGAAAAGCATGGGATAGGACCTTGACCGCCCGGTCAAAGGTCAAACAAAAGGATTTCGTTAACGCGAAAATCCAAAAGAAAGCAAGGGAAAGGACCATGACCGCCCGGTCAAAAGACAAACATGTGGATTTCGCAAATGCGAAATTCCAAGGAAAGCAAGGGAAAGGAGCTTGACCGCCTGGTCAATTGTCAAACAAGAGGATTTCAAACAAGAGGATTTCGCAAACGCGAAAATCCAAGGAAAGCACGGGAAAGGACCTTGACCGCCCTGTCAACGGTCAAACTAGAGGATTTCGCAAACGCGAAAATCCGAGGAAAGCAAGGGAAAGGACCTTGACTGCCTGGTCAATGGTCAAAAAAGAGGATTTCGGATACGCAAAAATCCAAGTAAAGCAAGGGAAAGGACCACGATCGCCCGGTCAAATGTCAAACAATATGGTTTCACAAACGCGAAAATCTAAGGAAAGCAGGGGAAAGGACGTTGACCACCCGATCAAAGGTCAAAAAAGAGGATTTCCGAAACGCAAAAATCCAAGGAAAGCAAGGGAAATGACCATGACCACCCGGACAAAGGTCAAACATGAGGATTTCGCAAGCGCGAAAATTAAAGGAATGTAAGGGAACAGACCATGACCGCTCGGTCAGAGATCAAACATGAGGATTTCGCGCTCGCGAAAATCCAAGGAAAGCACGGGAAAGGACCTTGTCCGCCTGGTCAAAAGTTTAACCAGAGGATTTTGCAAATGCGGAAATCCAAGGAAAGCAAGGGAAATGACCTAGACCGCCTGGTCAAAGGTGAAACAAGAGGATTTCGCAAACGCGAAAATCCAAGGAAAGCAAGGGAAAGGACCTTTACCGCTAGGTCAAAGTTTAAACGAGAGGATTTCGCAAACGCGAAAATCCAAGGAAAGCAAGGGAAAGGACCTTGACCGCCCGGTCAAAGGTCAAACAAGAGGATTTCGCAAACGCGAAAATCTAAAGAAAGCAAGGAACGGAACTTGACCGCTCGGTCAAAGGTCAAAAAAGACGATTTCGCAAACGAGAAAATCCATGGAAAGCAAGGGAATGGACCTTGACCGCTTTGTCATAGGTCAAACAAGGGAATTTCGCAAACGCGAAAATTCAAGGAAACTACAGGAAAGGATGTTGATCGCCGGGACAATGGTCAAACAAAAGGATTTCGCGCTCGCAAAAATCCAAGGAAAGCAAGGGAAAGGACCTTGACCGCACGATCAAAGGTCAAACAAGAGGATTTCGCAAACGCAAAAATCCAAGGAAGGCAAGGCTATGGACCTTGACCGCCCGTTCAAAAGAACATGAGGATTTCGCAAAAGTGAAAATCCAAGGAAAGCAAGGGAGGGACTTTGTCCGCCCGATCAAAGGTCAAACAAGTGGATTTCGCAAACGCGAAAATCCAAGGAAAGCACGGGAAAGGACTGTGACCACCTAGTCATAGGTTAAACAAGAGGATTTCGCAAACGCGAAAATCCAAGGAAAGTGAGGGAAAGGACCTTGACCACCCGAGCAATGGTCAAACAAGAAGATTTCGCAAACGGAAAAATCCAAGGAAAGCAAGGGAATGGACCTTGACCGCCCGGTAAACGGTAAAAAAAGTTTATTTCGCGAACGCAAAAATCCAAGGAAAGCTAGGAAAATTACCTTGACCGCCCGGTCAATGGTCAAAGAAGAGGATTTCGCAAACGCGAAAATCCAAGGAAAGCAAGGGAAAGGACCTTGACCGCCCGGTCAGAGGTCAAACAAGTGGACTTCGTAAACGCGAAAATCGAAGGAAAGCAAGGGAATGGACCCTGACTTCCTGAACAAAGGTCAAACAAAAGGATTTCGTAAACGCGAAAATCTAAGGAAAGCAAGGAAAAGGTCCTTTACCGCTAGGTCAAAGCTCAAACAAGAGGATTTCACAAACGCGAAAATCCAAAGAAAGCATGGGAAAGGACCTTGACCACCCGGTCAAAAGTAAAACAAGAGGATTTCGCAAACGCAAAAATCCAAGGAAAGCAATGGAAAGGACCTTGACCGCCCGGTCAAAGGTCAAACAAGTGGATTTCGCAAACGGGAAAATCCAAGGAAAGCAAGGGAAACGGACCTTGACTGCCCGGTCAAAGGTCAAACAAGAGGATTTCGCAAACGCGAAAATCCAAGGAAAGGAAGGGAATGGACCATGACTTCTTGGTCAATGGTCAAACAAGAGGATTTCGTAAACGAGAAAATCTAAGGAAAGCAAGGGAAAGGACCTGGACCGCCCGTTCAAAGGTCAAACAAGACGATTTCGCGCTCACGAAAATCCAAGGAAAGCTTGGGATAGGACCTCGATCGCCCGGTCAAAGGTCGAACATGCGGATTTCGCAAACGCGAAAATCCAAGGAAAGTAAGGGAAAGGACCTTGACCACCCGATCAATAGTCAAACAAGAGGATTTCGCAGACGCGAAAATACAAGAAAAGCAAGGGAAAGGACAATGACCGCCCTGTTAATGGTCAAACATGAGGATTTCGTAAACGCGAAAATCCAAGGAAAGCAAGGGAAAGGACATTGACCGCCCGGTCAAAGGCCAAACAAGAGGATTTCGTAAACGCGAGAATTCAAGGAAAGTAAGGGAATGCACCTTCACCGCACAGTCAAAGGTCAAACTAGATGATTTTGCGCTCACGAAAATCCCTGGATAGCAAGGGAAGGATCTTGTCCGCCCGGTCAATGGTCAAACAAGAGGATTTCGCAAACGCGAAAATCCAAGGAAAGCATTGGAAAGGACCATGACCGCCAGTTGAAAGGTCAAACAAGACCATTTCGCAAACGCTAAAATCCAAGGAAAGCAAGGGAAAGGACCTTTACCACCTGGTTAAAGGTCAAACAATAGGATTTTGCAAACGCGAAAATCCAAGGAAAGCAAGGGAATGGAACTAGACCGCCAGGTCGAAGGTCAAACAAGAGGATTTCGCAAACGCGATAATCCAAGGAAAGCACGGGAAAGGACCATGACCGCCTGGTCAATGGTCAAACAAGTGGATTTCGAAAACGCAAAAATCCAAGGAAAGCAAGGGAATGGAACTTGACCGCCTGGTCAAAGGTCAAACAAGAGGATTTTGCAAACGCGAAAATCCAAGGAAAGAAAGGGAAAGGACCTTGACCGCCTGGTCAATGGTCAAACAAGAGGATCTCGCAAACACGAAAACCCAAGGAAAGCAAGGGACCGGACCATGACTGCCCGGTCAATGGTCAAACTTGTGGATTTTGCAAATGCGAAAATCCATGGAAAGCAAGGGAAAGGACCTTAATCGCCCGGTCAAAGGTCATACAAGTGAATTTAGCAAACGCGAAAATCTAAGGAAAGCAAGGGAAAGGACCTTGACCGCCCGGTCAAAGGTCAAATAGGAGGATTTCGCGCTCGCGAAAATCCAAGGAAAGCATGTGATAGGACCCTGACCGCCCGGTCAAAGGTCAAACAAGAGGATTTCGCAAACGCGAAAGTCCAAAGAAAGCAAGCGAAAAGACCTTGACCGCCCGGTCAAAAGTCAAACAAGAGGATTTCCGAAATCCATGGAAAGCAAGGGAAAGGACCTCGACCGCCAGGTCAAAGGTCAAAAAAGTGTATTTCGCAAACGCGAAAATCCATGGAAAGCAAGGGAAAGGACCTCGACCGCCAGGTCAAAGGTCAAAAAAGAGGATTTCGCAAACGCGAAAATCCATGGAAAGCAAGGGAAAGGAACTTGACCGCCCTCTCAAAGGTCGAACAAGAGGATTTCGCACTCGCAAAAATCCAAGGAAAGCATGGGATAGGTCCTTCACCACCCGGTCAAAGGTCAAACAAAAGGATTTCGCAATCGAGAAAGTCTAAGGAAAGCAAGGGAAAGGACCTGGGCCGCCCGTTCAAAGGTCAAAGAAGAGGATTTCGCGCTAGCGATAATCCGAGGAAAGCTTGGGATAGGACCTCGATCGCCTAGTCTATGGTCGAACAAGGGGATTTCGCAAACGCGAAAATCCAAGGAAAGTACGGGAAAGGACCATTACTGCCCGGTCAATGGTCAAACAAGAGGATTTCGCAAACACGAAAATCCAAGGAAAGCAAGGGAAAGGACCGTGACCGCCTGTACAAAGGTCAAAAAAGAGCATTTCGCAAACGCGAAAATCCAAGGAAAGCAAGGGAAAGGACCTTTACCCCGGTCAAAGGTCAAACAAGAGAATTTCATAAACGCGAAAATCCAAGGAAAGCAAGGGAATGGAACTAGACCGCCTGGTCAAAGGTCAAACAAGAGGATTTCGCAAACGCGATGATATAAGGAAAGCAAGGGAAAGGACCATGACCGCCTGGTCAATGGTCAAACAAGGGGATTTCGCAAACGCGAAAATCCAAGGAAAGCAAGGAAATGGAACTTGACCGCCTAGTCAAAGGTCAAACAAGAGGATTTCGCAAACGCGAAAATCCAAGGAAAGCAACGGAACGGACCTTGACCGCCTGGTCAATGGTCAAACAAGAGGATTTCGCAAACACGAAAATCCAAGAAAAGCAAGGGATAGGACCTTGACCGCCCGGTTAATGGTCAAACATGAGGATTTCGCAAACGCGAAAATCCAAGGAAAGGAAGGGAAAGGACCTTGACCGCCCAGTCAAAGGTCAAACAAGTGGATTTCGTAAAGGGGAAAACCCAAGGAAAGCAAGGGAAACGGACCTTGACTGCCCGGTCAATGGTCAAACAGGAGGATTTCGCAAATGCGAAAATCCATGGGAAGCAAGGAAAAAAACCTTAACCGCCTGGTCAAAGGTCAAACATGAGGATTTCGCAAACGAGAAAATCTAAGGAAAGCAACGGAAAGGACCTTGACCGCCCGTTCATAGGTCAAACAAGAGGATTTCGCGCTCGCAAAAATCCAAGGAAAGCTTGGGATAGGACCTCGATCGCCTGGTCAATGGTCGAACAAGGGGATTTCGCAAATGCGAAAATCCAAGGAAAGTAAGGGAGAGGACCTTGACCACCCGGTCACTGGTCAAACAAGAGGATTTCGCAAACACGAAAATCCAAGGAAAGCAAGGGAAAGGACGATCGCCTGTTCATTGGTCAAAAAAGAGCATTTCGCAAACGCGAAATGCCAAGGAAAGCAAGGGAAACGACCATTACCGCCCGGTCAAAGGTCAAACAACAGGATTTCACAAACGCGAAAATCCAAGGAAAGCAAGGGAATGGAACTAGACCGCCTGGTCAAAAAAGAGGATTTCGCAAACGCGATAATCGAAGGAAAGCAAGGGAAAGGACCATCACCGCCTGGTCAAAGGTCAAACAAGAGGATTTCGCAGACGCAAAAATCCAAGGAAATCAAGGGAAAGGACCTTTACTGCCCTGTCAAAGGTCAAACTAGTGGATTTCGCAAATGCGAAAATCCAAGGAAAGCGAGGGGAAGGACCTTGACCGCCCGGTCAAAGGTCAAACAAGAGGATATCGCAAACCCAAAAATCCATGGAAAGCAAGGGAAAGGACCTCGACCGCCCCCTCAAAGGTCAAACAAATGGCTTCGCAAACGCGAAAATCCAAGGAAAGCAAGGGAAAGGACCTTGACCGCCCGGTTAGTGGTCAAAATGAGGATTTCGCAAACGCAAAAATAAAAGGAAAGTAAGGGAATGGACATTGACCGCCCGGTCAAAGCTAAAACTAGAGGATTTCGCGCTCGCGAAAGTCTAAGGAAAGTTGGGGAACGGACCTTGTCCGCCTGGTCAAAGGTCAAACAAGAGGATTTCGCAAACGCGAAAATCAAAGGAAAGGAGGGGAAAGGACCATGACCACCCGGTCAGAGGTGAAACAAGAGGATTTCGCAAACGCGAAAATCTAAGGAAAGCAAGGAAATGGACTATGACCGCCTGGTCAACGTTCAAACAAGAGGATTTCGCAAACTCGAAAATCCAAGGAAAGCAAGGAAATGGTCCTTGACCGCCCGGTCAATGGTCAAACAAGAGGATTACGCAAACGCAAAAATCCAAGGAAAGCAAGGGAAAGGACCTTGACTGCCCGGTCAAAGGTCAAACAAGAGGATTTCGCAAACGCGAAAATCCAAGGAGAGCAAGGGAAAGGACCTTGACCGCCAGGTCAGAGGTCAAACATGAGGATTTCGCTAACACGAAAATCCAAGGAAAGCAAGGGAATGGACACTGACTGCCTGGTCAATGGTCAAACAAGAGGATTTCGCAAACGCGAAAATCTAAGGAAAGCAAGGAAAATGACCACGACCGCCCGGTCAACGGTCAAACAAGAGGATTTTGCAGATGCGAAAATACAAGGAAAGCAAGGGAAAGGACCTTGACCGCCATGTCAAAGGTGAAAAAAGAGGATTTCGCAAACGCGAAAATCCAAGGAAAGCAAGGCAATGGACCTTCACCGCCCAGTCAAAGGTCAAACATTAGGATTTCGCTAACGCGAAAATCCAAGGAAAGCAAGGGAAAAAACCTTGACCGCCCGATCACAGGTCAAACAAGTGGATTTCGCAAACGCGAAAATCAAAGGAAAGCAAGGGAAAGGACCTTGACCGCCAGGTCATAGGTTAAACAAGAGGATTTGGCAAACGTGAAAGTCCACGGAAAGCGAGGGAAAGGAACTTGACCGCCCGGTCAAAGGTCAAACAACGGGATTTCGCAAATGCAAAAATCCATGGAAAGCAAGGGGAAGGACCTCGATCGCCCAGTCAAAGGTCAAGAAAGAGGATTTCACAAACACGAATATCTAAGGAAAGCAAGGGAAAGGACCTTGACCGCCCGGTGAAAGGTCAAACAAGAGGATTTCGTGCTCGCAAAAATCCAAGGAGAGCTTGGGATAGGACCTCGAACGCCCGATCAAAGGTCGAACATGCGGATTTCGCAAACGCGAAAATCCAAGAAAAGTAAGGGAAAGGACCTTGATCACCCGGTCAATAGTCAAACAAGAGGATTTCGCAGACGCGAAAATACAAGAAAAGCAAGGGAAAGGACAATGACCGCCCTGTCAATGGTCAAACAAGAGGATTTCGTAAACGCGAAAATCCAAGGAAAGCAAGGGAAAGGACATTGACCGCCTAGTCAAAGGTCAAAAAAGAGCATTTCGCAAACACGAAAATCCAAGGAAAGCAAGGGAAAGGACCTTTACCCCCCGGTCAAAGGTCAAACAAGAGGATTTCGCAAACGCGAAAATCCAAGGAAAGCAAGGGAATGGAACTAGACCGCCTGGTCAAAGGTCCAACAAGAGGATTTCGCAAACGCGATGATCTAAGGAAAGCAAGGGAAAGGACCTTCACTGCCTGGTCAATGGTCAAACAAGGGGATTTCGCAAACGCGAAAATCCAAGGAAAGCAAGGAAATGGAACTTGACCGCCTAGTCAAAGGTCAAACAAGAGGATTTCGCAAACGCGAAAATCCAAGGAAAGCAACGGAAAGGACCTTGACCGCCTGGTCAATGGTCAAACAAGAGGATTTCGCAAACACGAAAATCCAAGAAAAGCAAGGGACAGGACCTTGACCGCCCGGTCAATGGTCAAACATGAGGATTTCGCAAACGCGAAAATCCAAGGAAAGGAATGGAAAGGACCTTGACCACCCGGTCAAAGGTCAAACAAGTGGATTTCGCAAACGGGAAAACCCAAGGAAAGCAAGGGAAACGGACCTTGACCGCCCGGTCAATGGTCAAACAGGAGGATTTCGCAAATGTGAAAATCCAATGGAAGCAAGGGAAAAAACCTTTACCGCCTGGTCAAAGGTCAAACATGAGGATTTCGTAAACGAGAAAATCTACGGAAAGCAACGGAAAGGACCTTGACCGCACGTTCATTGGTCAAACAAGAGGATTTCGCGCTCGCTAAAATCCACGGAAAGCTTGGGATAGGACCTCGATCGCCTGGTCAACGGTCGAACAAGGGCATTTCGCAAATGCGAAAATCCTAGGAAAGTAAGGGAGAGGACCTTGACCGCCTGGTCACTAGTCAAACAAGAGGATTTCGCAAACACGAAAATCCAAGGAAAGCAAGGGAAAGGACCATGATCGCCTGTTCAATGGTCAAAAAAGAGCATTTCGCAAACGCGAAATGCCAAGGAAAGCAAGGGAAACGACCATTACCGCCCGGTCAAAGGTCAAACAACAGGATTTCGAAAACGCGAAAATCCAAGGAAAGCAAGGGAATGGAACTAGACCGCCTGGTCAAAGGTCAGAAAAGAGGATTTCGCAAACGCGATAATCCAAGGAAAGCAAGGGAAAGGACCATCACCGCCTGGTCAATGGTCAAACAAGAGGATTTTGCAAACGAGAAAATCCTAGGAAAGCAAGGGAATGGAAATTGACCGCCTGGTCAAAGATCAAACAAGAGGATTTCGCAAACGCGAAAATCCAAGGAAAGTAAGGGAAAGGACCTTGACCGCCTGGTGAATGGTCATCCAAGAAAGCGAGGGAAAAAACCTTAACCGCCCAGTCAAAGGTCAAACATGAGGATTTCGCAAACGCGAAATTCAAAGGAAAGCATGGGAAAAGGACCTTTACCGCCCGATCATTGGTCAAACGGGAGGATTTCGCAAACGCGAAAATCAAAGGAAATCAAGGGAAAGGACACTGACCGCCCGGTCAATGGTCAAACAAGATGATTTCGCAAACGCGAAAATCCTTCGAAAGCAAGGAAAATGACCTTGACCGCCCGATCAAAGGTCAAAAAAGCGGATTTCGCAAACGCGAAAATCCAAGGAAAGCGAGGGAAAGGACCATGACCACCATGTCAAAGGTTAAGCAAGGGGATTTCACAAACGCGAAAATCCAAGGAAAGCATGGCAAAGGACCTTGACCGCCCGGTCAATGGTTAAACAAGAGGATTTCGCAAACGCGAAAATGCAAGGAATCTTAGGG
The DNA here is from genome assembly GCA_024699735.1 of Posidonia australis. NCBI lineage: Eukaryota > Viridiplantae > Streptophyta > Magnoliopsida > Alismatales > Posidoniaceae > Posidonia > Posidonia australis. Next base: position 10,217 of record JAMKQA010000162.1, read on the forward strand.
AAAGGACCTCGACCGCCCGGTCAAAGGTTAAACAAGAGGATTTCGCGCTCACGAAAATCCAAAGAAAGCTTGGGAAAGGACCTTGACCGCCTGGTAAAAGGACAAACAAGAGGATTTCGCAAACGCGAAAATCCAAGGAAAGTGAGGGAAAGGACCTTGACCACCCGAGCAACGGTCAAACAAGAAGATTTCGCAAACGGAAAAATCCAAGGAAAGCAAGGGAATGGACCTTGACCGCCCGGTAAACGGTCAAAAAAGTGGATTTCGCGAACGCAAAAATCCAAGGAAAGCTAGGAAAATTACCATGACCGCCCGATCAATGGTCAAACAAGAGGATTTCGCAAACGCGAAAATCAAAGGAAAGCAAGGGAAAGGACCTTGACCGCCCGGTCAGTGGTCAAACAAGTGGACTTCGCAAACGCGAAAATCGAAGGAAAGCAAGGGAATGGACCCTGACTTCCTGGTCAAGGTCAAACAAAAGGATTTCGTAAACGCGAAAATCTAAGGAAAGCAAGGAAAAGGTCCTTTACCGCTAGGTCAAAGCTCAAACAAGAGGATTTCACTAACGCGAAAATCCAAAGAAAGCATGGGAAAGGACCATGACCGCCCGGTCAAAAGTAAAACAAGAGGATTTCGCAAACGCAAAAATCCAAGGAAAGCAATGGAAAGGACCTTGACCGCCCGGTCAAAGGTCAAACAAGTGGATTTCGCAAACGGGAAAACCCAAGGAAAGCAAGGGAAATGGACCTTGACTGCCCGGTCAAAGGTCAAACAAGAGGATTTCGCAAACGCGAAAATCCATGGAAAGGAAGGGAATGGACCATGACTTCCTGGTCAATGGTCAAACAAGAGGATTTCGTAAACGCGAAAATCTAAGGAAAGCATGGGCAAGGACCTTTACCGCTAGGTCAAAGGTCAAACAAGAGGATTTCACAAACGCAAAAATCCAAGGAAAGCATGGGAAAGGACCATGACCGCCCTGTCAAAAGTCAAACATGAGGATTTCGCAAACGGGAAAACCCAAGGAAAGCAAGGGAAACGGACCTTGACCGCCCGGTCAAAGGTCAAACAAGCGGATTTCGCAAACGCGAAAATTCAAGGGAAGCAAGGGTAAAAATAATAACCGCCCGGTCAAAGGTCAAACATGAGGATTTCGCAAACGAGAAAATCAAAGGAAAGCAAGGGAAAGGACCTGGACCGCCCGTTCATAGGTCAAACAAGAAGATTTCACGCTCACGAAAATCCAAGGAAAGCTTGGGATAGGACCTCGATCGCCCGGTCAAAGGTCGAACAAGGGGATTTCGCAAACGCGAAAATCCAAGGAAAGTAATGGAAAGGACCTTGACCGCCCGGTCAATGGTCAAACTAGATGATTTCGCAAACGCGAAAATTCATGGAAAGCAAGGGAAAGGACCATGACCGCCTATTCAAAGGTCAAAAATGAGCATTTCGCAAACGCGAAAATCCAAGGAAAGCAAGGGAAAAGACATTTACCGCCCAATCAAAGGTCAAACAAGAGGATTTCGCAAACGCAAAAATCCAAGGAAAGCATGGGAATGGAACTAGATCGCCTGGTCAACGATCAAACAAGAGGATTTCGCAAACGCGATAATCCAAGGAAAGCACGGGAAAGGACCTTGACCGCCTGGTCAATGGTCAAACAAGAGGATTTCGCAAACGCGAAAATCCAAGGAAAGCAAGGGAATGGAACTTGACCGCCGGGCCAAAGGTCGAACAAGAGGATTTCGCAGACGCGAAAATCCATGGAAAGCAAGGGAAAGGACCTTGACCGCAAGGTCAATGGTCAAACAAGAGGATTTCGCAAATGCGGAAATCCAAGGAAAGCATGGGAAAGGACTTTGTCCGCCCCGTCAAAAGTCAAACATGAGGATTTCGCAAACGCAAAAATCCAAGGAAAGCAATGGAAAGGACCTTGACCGCCTGGTCAAAGATAAAACAAGTGGATTTCGTAAACGGGAAAACCCAAGGAAAGCAAGGGAAACGGACCTTGACCGCCCGGGAAAGGGTCAAACAAGAGGATTTCGCAAACCCGAAAATCCAAGGGAAGCAAGGGAAAAAACATTGACCGCCTGGTCAAAGGTCGAACATGAGGATTTCGCAAACGAGAAAATCTAAGGAAAGCAAGGGAAAGGACCTGGACCCGTTCAAAGGTCAAACAAGAGGATTTCGCGCTCTCGAAAATCCAAGGAAAGCTTGGGATAGGACCTCGATTGCCCGGTCAAAGGTCGAACATGCGGATTTCGCAAACGCGAAAATCCAAGGAAAGTAAGGGAAAGGACCTTGACCACCCGGTCAATAGTCAAACAAGAGGATTTCGCAGACGCGAAAATACAAGAAAAGCAAGGGAAAGGACAATGACCGCCCTGTCAATGGTCAAACAAGAGGATTTCGCAAACGCGAAAATCCAAGGAAAGCAAGGGAAAGGACATTGACCGCCCGGTCAAAGGTCAGACAAGAGGATTTCGCAAACGCGAAAATTCAAGGAAAGTAAGGGAATGCACCTTCACCGCCCAGTCAAAGGTCAAACTAGATGATTTCGCGCTCACGAAAATCCCTGGAAAGCAAGGGAAGGTCCTTGTCCGCCCGGTCAATGGTCAAACAAGAGGATTTCGCAAACGCGAAAATCCAAGGAAAGCATTGGAAAGGACCATGACCGCCTGTTGAAAGGTCAAACAAGACCATTTCGCAAACGCTAAAATCCAAGGAAAGCAAGGGAAAGGACCTTTACCGCCCGGTCAAAGGTCAAACAATAGGATTTTGCAAACGCGAAAATCCAAGGAAAGCAAGGGAATGGAACTAGACCGCCAGGTCGAAGGTCAAACAAGAGGATTTCGCAAATGCGATAATCCAAGGAAAGCAAGGGAAAGGACCATGACCGCCTGGTCAATGGTCAAACAAGAGGATTTGGTAAACGCAAAAATCCAAGGAAAGCAAGGGAATGGAACTTGACTGCCTGGTCAAAGGTCAAACAAGAGGATTTTGCAAACGCGAAAATCCAAGGAAAGAAAGGGAAAGGACCTTGACCGCCTGGTCAATGGTCAAACAAGAGGATTTCGCAAACACGAAAACCCAAGGAAAGCAAGGGACCGGACCATGACCGCCTGGTCAATGGTCAAACTTGAGGATTTTGCAAATGCGAAAATCCATGGAAAGCAAGGGAAAGGACCTCGATCGCCCGGTCAAAGGTCAAACAAGTGAATTTAGCAAACGCGAAAATCTAAGGAAAGCAAGGGAAAGGACCTTGACCGCCCGGTCAAAGGTCAAACAGGAGGATTTCGCGCTTGCGAAAATCCAAGGAAAGCATGTGATAGGACCATGACTGCCTGGTCAAAGGTCAAACAAGCGGATTTCGCAAACGCGAAAATCCAAAGAAAGCAAGCGAAAGGACCTTGACCGCTCAGTCAAAAGTCAAACAAGAGGATTTCCGAAATCCATGGAAAGCAAGGGAAAGGACCTCGATCGCCAGGTCAAAGGTCAAAAAAGTGGGTTTCGCAAACGCGAAAATCCATGGAAAGCAAGGGAAAGGACCTCGACCGCCAGGTCATAGGTCGAAAAAGAGGATTTCGCAAACGCGAAAATCCATGGAAAGCAAGGGAAAGGAACTTGACCTCCCTCTCAAAGGTCAAACAAGAGGATTTCGCTTTCTTAAAAATCCAAGGAAAGCATGGGATAGGTCCTTGACCGCCCGGTCAAAGGTCAAACAAAAGGATTTCGCAATCAAGAAAGTTTATGGAAAGCAAGGGAAAGGACCTGGGCCGCCCGTTCAAAGGTCAAAGAAGAGGATTTCGCGCTAGCGATAATCCGAGGAAAGCTTGGGATAGGACCTCGATCGCCTAGTCAAAGGTCGAACAAGGGGATTTCGCAAACGCGAAAATCCAAGGAAAGTACGGGAAAGGACCTTTACTGCCCGGTCAATGGTCAAACAAGAGGATTTCGCAAACACGTAAATCCAAGGAAAGCACGGGAAAGGACCGTGATCGCCTGTACAAAGGTCAAAATAGAGCATTTCGCAAACGCGAAAATCCAAGGAAAGCAAGGGAAAGGACCTTTACCCCCCGGTCAAAGGTCAAACAAGAGGATTTCGCAAACGCGAAAATCCAAGGAACGCAAGGGAATGGAACTAGACCGCCTGGTCAAAGGTCAAACAAGAGGATTTCGCAAACGCGATGATCTAAGGAAAGCAAGGGAAAGGACCTTGACCACCTGGTCAATGGTCAAACAAGGGGATTTCGCAAACGCGAAAATCCAAGGACAGCAAGGAAAGCAAGGAAATGGAACTTGACCGCCAAGTCAAAGGTCAAACAAGAGGATTTTGCAAACGCGAAAATCCAAGGAAAGCAACGGAAAGGACCTTGACCGCCTGGTCAATGGTCAAACAAGAGGATTTCGCAAACACGAAAATCCAAGAAAAGCAAGGGACAGGACCTTGACCACCCGGTCAATGGTCAAACATGAGAATTTTGCAAACGCGAAAATCCAAGGAAAGGAATGGAAAGGACCTTGACCGCCCGGTCAAAGGTCAAACAAGTGGATTTCGCAAACGGGAAAACCCAAGGAAAGCAAGGGAAACGGACCTTGACCGCCCAGTCAATGGTCAAACAGGAGGATTTCGCAAATGCGAAAATCCATGGGAAGCAAGGAAAAAAACCTTAACCGCCTGGTCAAAGGTCAAACATGAGGATTTCGCAAACGAGAAAATCTAAGGAAAGCAACAGAAAGGACCTTGACCGCCCGTTCATAGGTCAAACAAGAGGATTTCGCGCTCGCGAAAATCCAAGGAAAGCTTGGGATAGGACCTCGATCGCCTGGTCAACGGTCGAACAAGGGGATTTCGCAAATGCGAAAATCCAAGGAATGTAAGGGAGAGGACCTTGACCGCCCGGTCACTAGTCAAACAAGAGGATTTCGCAAACACGAAGATCCAAGGAAAGCAAGGGAAAGGACCATGATCGCCTGTTCAATGGTCAAAAAAGAGCATTTCGCAAACTCGAAATGCCAAGGAAAGCAAGGGAAACGACCATTACCGCCCGGTAAAAGGTCAAACAACCGGATTTCGCAAACGCGAAAATCCCAGGAAAGCAAGGGAATGGAACTAGACTGCCTGGTCAAAGGTCAAAAAAGAGGATTTCGCAAACGCGATAATCCAAGGAAAGCAAGGGAAAGGACCATCACCGCCTGGTCAATGGTCAAACAAGTGGATTTTGCAAACGCGAAAATCCATGGAAAGCAAGGGAAAGGACCTTGACCGCCTGGTGAATGGTCATCCAAGAAAGCAAGGGAAAAAACCTTAACCACCCAGTCAAAGGTCAAACATGAGGATTTCGCAAACGCGAAATTCAAAGGAAAGCAAGGGAAATGACCTTTACCGCCCGGTCAATGGTCAAACCGGAGGATTTCGCAAATGCGAAAATCCAAGGAAATCAAGGGAAAGGACCCAGTCCGGCCGGTCAAAGGTCAAACATGAGGATTTCGCAAACGCGAAAATCCTTCGAAAGCAAGGAAAATGACCTTGACCGCCTGATCAAATGTCAAAAAAGCGGATTTCGCAAACGCGAAAATCCAAGGAAAGCAAGGGAAAGGACCTTGACCACCATGTCAATGGTTAAACAAGGGGATTTCACAAATGCGAAAATCCAAGGAAAGCATGGCAAAGGACCTTGACCGCCCGGTCAATGGTCAAACAAGAGGATTTCGCAAACGCGAAAATTCAAGGAATGTTAGGGAAAGGACCTCGACCGCCCGGTCAAAGGTTAAACAAGAGGATTTCGCGCTCACGAAAATCAAAAGAAAGCTTGGGAAAGGACCTTGACCGCCTGGTAAAAGGACAAACATGCGGATTTCGCAAACGCGAAAATCCAAGGAAAGCACGGGAAAGGACCTTTACCGCTAGGTCAAAGGTCAAACAAGAGGATTTCGCAAACGCGAAAATCCAAGGAAAGCAATGGAAAGGACCTTGACCGCCCGGTCAAAGGTCAAACAAGTAGATTTTGCAAATGGGAAAATCCAAGGAAAGCAAGGGAAACAGACATTGACCGCCCGATCAAAGGTCAAACATGAGGATTTCGCAAACGCGAAAATCCAAGGGAAGCAAGGGAAAAAGCCTTAACCGCCCGGTCAAAGGTCACACATCAAGATTTTGCAAACAAGAAAATCTTAGGAAAGCATGGTAAAGGACCTGTACCGCTGGTTCAAAGGTCAGGAATGTGGATTTCGCAGACACAAAAATCGAAGGAAAGTAAGGGAAAATACCTTGACCGCCCTGTCAAAGGTCAAACGAGAGGATTTCGGAAACGCGACCATCAAAGGAAGGCAAGGGAAAGGACCTTGACCGCCCGGTCAAAGGTCAAAAAGAGGATTTCGCAAACGTGAAAATTCAAAAAAAGTAAGGGAAAGGACCTTGACCGCCCGGTCAAAGGTAAAAGAAGAGGCTTTCGCGCTCGCGAAAATCAATGGAATGCAAGGGAAAGGGCCATGACCGCCCAGTTTAAGATCAAACAAGAGGATTTCGCAAACGCGAAAATCCAAGGGTTGCAAGGGAAAGGACCTTGACCGCCTGGTCAAAGGTCAAACAAGAAGATTTCACAAACACGAAAATCCAAGGAAAGCAAGGGGAAGGACCTTTACCGCTAGGTCAAAGGTCAAAAAAGAGGATTTTCGCATAAAGCATGGGAAAGGACCTTGACCGCCCGGTCAAAGGTCAAACAAGAGGATTTTACAAACGCGAAAAAACAAGGAACGCAACGGAAAGGACCATGACCGCCCGGTGAATGGTTAAACAAGGGGACTTCGCAAATGCGAAAATCCAAGGAAAGCATGGGAAACGGACCTTGACTGCCCGGTCAAAGGTACAACAAGAGGATTTCGCAAACTCGAAAATCCAAGGAATGCGAGGGAAAGGACCTTGACCGCCCGGTCATAGGTAAAAAAAGAGGATTTCGCAGACGCGAAAATCCAAGGAATGCAAGGGAGAGGACCTAGACCGCCTTGTCAAAGGTCGAACAAGAGGATTTCACAAACGCGAAAATCCAAAGAAAGCTAGGGAAAAGACCTTGACTGCCTGGTCAAAGGTCAAACTAGAGGATTTGGCTAACGCGAAAATGCATGGAAAGCTAGGGAAAGGACCTTGACCGCCCGGTCAAAGGTCAAACAAGAGGATTTCGCATACGCGAAAATCCATGGAAAGCAAGGGAAAGGACCATGACCGCCCGGTCAAACTTCAAAAAAGAGGATTTTGGAAATGCGAAAATCCATGGAAAGAAAGGGCAAGGACCATGACCGCCCTGTCAAAGGTTAAACAAGAGGATTTCGCAAACACGAAAATCCATGGAAATCAAGGGAAAGAACCTTGACCGCCGGTCAAAGGTCAAACAAAATGATTTTGCTAACGCGAAAATTCATGGAAAGCAAAGGAAAGGACCTTGACCGCCCGGTCAAAGGTCAAACATGAGGATTTCGCCCTCGCGAAAATCCAAGGAAAGCAAGGGAAAGGACCTTGACCGCCCGGTCATAGGTCAAACAAGAGAATTTCGCAAACGTGGAAATCCATGGAAAGCATGGGAAAGGACCTTTACCGCCCGGTCAAAGGTCAAAAAAGTGGATTTCGCAAACGCGAAAATCCAAAGAAAGCAAGGGAAAGGACCGTGACCGCCCGGTCAAAGGTCAAAATAGGGGATTTCGCAGACGTGAAAATCCAAGGAAAGCACGTGAAACGGACCTTGACCTCCCGGTCAAAGGTCAAACAAGTGGATTTCGCAAACGCGAAAATCCGAGGATAACAGGGGAAAGGACCTTGATCGCCCTGTCAAAGGTCTAACAAGTGGATTTCGTAAACGCGAAAATCAATGGAAAGGACCTTGGCCGCTCGGTCAAAGGTCAAACAAACGGATTTCCCAAATGCGAAAATTCGAGGAAAGTATGGTCAAAGGTCAAATACGAGGATTTCGCGCCCGCGAAAATCCAAGGAAAGCTAGGGAAAAGAATTTGATCGCCTGGTCAATGGTCAAACAAGAGGAATTCGCAAACGCGAAAATCCAAAGAAAGCAAGGGAAAGGACCATGACCAGCTGGTCAAAGGTCAAACAAGAGGATTTCGCAAACGCGAAAATCAAAGGAATGCAAGGGAAAAGACCTTTAACGCCCGGTCAACGGTCAAAAAGTGGATTTCGCAAACGCGAAAATCTAAGGAAAGCAAGGGAAAGGACCATGACCGCCCGGTCAAAGGTCAAAAAAGTGGATTTCGCAGATGCGAAAATCTATGGAAAGGAAGTGAAACAGACCTTGACCGCCCGGTCAAGGGTCAAACAAGTGGATTTCGCAAACGCGGAAATCCATGGAAGGCAAGGGAAAGGACCTTGACTGCCCTGTCAAAGGTCTAACAAGAGGATTTCATAAACGCCAAAATCAAAGGAAAGCATGGGAAAGGACCTTGACCATCCGGTCAAAAGTCAAATAAGAGGATTTTGCGCTCGTGAAAATCCAAGGAAAGCTAGGGAAAGGACCTTGACAGCCAGGTCAGATGTCAAACAAGAGGAATTCGCAAACGCGAAAATCCAAATAAAGCAAGGGAATGGACCTTGACTGCCGGGTCAAAGGTCAAACAAGCGGATTTCGCAAACACGAAAATCAAAGGAAAGCAAGGGAAAGGACCTTGTCCGCCCTTTCATAGGTCAAACAGGAGGATCTCGCAAACGCAAAAATCCAAGGAAAGCAAGGGAAAGGAACCTGACCGCCCGGTCAAAGGTCAAACAAGAGGATTTCGCAAATGCGAAATTCCAAGGAAAGTAAGGGAAAGGACCTTGACCGCCCGGTCAAAGGTCAAACTAGAGGTTTTCGCGCTCGCGAAAATCCATGGAAAGGACCTTGTCCGCCTGGTGAAAAGTCAACAAGAGGATTTCTCAAACGCGAAAATCTACGGAACGCAAGGGAAAGGACCTTGCCGCCTGGTCAATGGTCAAACAAGCGGATTTCGCAAACTCGGAAATCCAAGAAAAGCACGGGGAAGGTCCTCGACCGCCCGGTCAAAGGGCAAACAGGAGGATTTCGCAAATGTGAATAACCAAGGAAAGTAAGGGAAAGGACCTTGACCGCCCGGTCAAAGGTCAAACAAGAGGATTTCGCAAACGTGAAAATCTAAGGAAAGTAAGGGAAACAGACCTTGACCGCCCGGTCAAAGGTCAAACAAAAGGATTTCGCAAACGCGAAAATCCAAGGAATGCATGAGAAAGGACCTCGAAGCCCGGTCAAAGGTCAAAAATGAGGATTTCGCAGACGCAAAAATCCATGGAAAGCAAGGGAAACAGACCTTGACCGCCTAGTCAAAGGTCAAACAGGAGGATTTCGCAAACACGAAAATCCAAGCAATGAAAGGGAAAGGACCTTGACCGGCCAGTCAAAGGTCAAAAAAGTGGATTTCGCAGACGCGAAAATTCAAAGAAAGCGAGGGAAAGGACCTTGACCACCCAATCAATGGTCAAACATGGGGATTTCATATACACGAATATCCAAGGAAAGCAAGGGAATGGACCATGACCGCCCGGTCAAAGGTCAAAAAGTGGATTTCGCAAACGCAAAAATGCAAGGAAAGTAAAGGAAAGGACCTTGACCACCCGGTCAAAGGTCAAACAAGAGGTTTTTGCGCTCGCGAAAATCCAAGGAAAGCAAGGGAAAGGACCCTGACCGCCCGGTCAAAGGTCAAACATGAGGATTTCGCAAACGCGAAAATCCAAGGGTAGAATGGGAAAGGACCACGACCGCCTGGTCATAGGTCAAACAAGTGGATTTCGTAAATGCGAAATTCCAAGGAAATCATGGGAAAGGACCTTTACTGCTAGGTCAAAGGTCAAACAAGCGGATTTCGTTAACGCGAAAATCCAAGGAATGCACGGAAAAGGACCTCGACCGCCCGGTCAAAGGTCAAACAAGAGGATTTCGCAAACGCGAAAATCCACGGAAATCACGGGATAGGACCTTGATCGCCCGGTGAAAGGTCAAACAAGAGGATTACGCAAATGCGAAAATCCAAGGAAAGCAAGGGAAAGGACCTTGACCGCCCGATCATAAGGTGAAAAAAGAGGATTTCGCAGACGCGAAAATCCAAGGAAAGCACGGGAAAGGACATTGACCGCCCTGTCAAAGGTCGAACAAGAGGATTTCGTAGACGCGAAAATCAAAAGAAAGCAAGGGAAAAGACCTTGACCGCCTGGTCAAAGGTCAAACTAGAGGATTTCGCAAACGCGAAAATCCATGGAATGCAAGGGAAAGGACCTTTCCCGCCCGATCGAAGGTCATACTAGAGGATTTCGCAATCGCGAAAATCCCAGGAAAGCTAGGGAAAGGAGCATGACCGCCCGGTTAAAGGTCAAACAAGAGGATTTCGCAAACGCGAAAATCCATGGAAAGCAAGGGAAAGGACCTTAACTGCCCGGTCAATAGTCAAAAAAGTGGATTTCGCAAACGCGAAAAACAACGGAAAGCAAAGCAAAGGACCTTGACCGCCCGGTCAACGGTCAAACAAGAGGATTTCGCAAACGCAAAAATCAAAGGAAAGCAAATGAAAGGAACATGATCGCCCGGTCAAAGGTCAAACAAGCGGATTTCGCAAAAACGAAAATCTAAGGAAAGCAAGGGAAAGGTCCACGACCGCCCAGTCAATGGTCAAACTGGAGGATTTCGCGCTCGCGAAAATCCTAGGAAAGCAAGGGAATTGACCTTGACCACCCGGTCAAAGGCCAAACAAGAGGATTTCGCAAATGCGAAAATCCAAGGAAAGCAAGGGGAAGGACTTTGACTGCCCGATCAGAGGTCTAAAAGAATCATTTTGCAGACGCGATAATCCATGGAAAGCAAGGGAAAGGACCTTGACCGCCCTGTCAATGGTCAAACAAGAGAATTTCGCAACTGCGAAAATCCAACGAAAGCAAGGGAAAGGACCTTGACCGCCCGCTCAAAGGTCAAACAAGAGGATTTCGCAAACGCGAAAATCCATGGGAAACATGGGAAAGGAGTTTGACCACCTGGTAATTGGTCAAACAAGAGGACTTCGCAAATGCGAAAATCCGAGTAAACCAAGGGAATGGACCATGACCGCCGGGTCAATGGTCAAACATGAGGATTTCGCGAACGCAAAAATCCCAGGAAAGCATGGGAAATGACCTTGACCGCTCGATCAAAGGTCGAAAAGAGGATTTCGCAAATGCGAAAATCCAAGGAAAGCAAGGGAAAGAACCTTGACCGCCTGGTCAAATGTCAAATAAGAACTTTACAAAAACGCGAAAATCAAAGGAAAGCATGGGGAAGGAGCTTGACCGCCCGGTTAAAGGTCAAACAACACGATTTTTCAAACGCGAAAAGTCAAGGATAGCTAGGGAAAGGACCATGACCGCCCGGTCAAAGGTCAAACAAGAGGATTTCGCGCTCGCGAAAGTCCACGGAAAGCATGGCAAAGGACCTTGATCGCCCGGTCCAAGGTCAAACAATAGGATTTCTCAAACATTAAAATCCAAGGAAAGCATGGGAAAGGACCTTTACCGCTCGGTCAAAGGTCAAAAAAGAGGATTTCGCAAACGCAAAAATCAAAGATAAGCATGGGAAAGGACCTTGACTGCCCTGTCAATGGTCAAACTAGTGGATTTCGCAAACGCGAAAAACAAAGGAAAGCAAGGGAATGGACCTTGACCGCCTGGTCAAAGGTCAAACAAGAGGATTTCGCAAACTCGAAAATCCAAGAAAAGCGAGGGAATGGACGTTGACTGCCCAGTCAACGATCAAACAAGAGGATTTTGCAAACACGAAAATCCAAGGAAAGCAAGGCAATGGACCTTGACTGCCCGGTGAAAGGTCAAACAAGAGGATTTTGCAAACGCGAAAATCCAAGGAAAGCAAGGGAAAGGACCTTGACCGCCCGGTCAAAGGTCAAACAGGAGGATTTCACGCTCGCGAAAATCTAAGGGAAGTAAGGGAATGGACCTTGACCGCCCAGTCAAAGGTCAAACAAGTGGATTTCGCAAACGGGAAAATCCAAGGAAAGCAAGGCAATGGACCATGACCGCTCGGTCAAACGTCAAACAAGAGGATTTCGCAAGTGCTAAAATCCAAGGAATGCAAGGGAAATGAACTTGACCGCCCGGTCAATGGTTAAACTAGTGGTTTAAAGCAAGGGAAAGGACCTTGTCCGCCTGATCAAAGGTCAAACAAGAAAATTTCGCAAACGTGAAAATCCAAGGAAAGCAAGGGAAAGGACCTTGACCGCCTGGTCAAAAGTCAAACAAGAGGATTACGCAAACGCGAAAATCCATGGAAAGCAAGCGAAATGACCACGATCGCCCGGTCAAAGGTCAAACAAGAGGATTTCGCATATGCGAAAATCAAAGGAAAGCAAGGGAAAGGACCATGACCGCCAGGTCAAAGGTCACACATGAGGATTTCGCGCTCGTGAAAATCAAAGGAAAGCATGGGATAGGACCTTGACTGCCCGGTCAAAGGTCTAATAGGAGGATTTCGCAAACGCGAAAATCCAAGGAAAGCAAGGGAAAGGACCTTGACCGCCCGGTCAATGGTCAAACAAGAGTATTTCGCAAATGCGAAAATCCATGGAAATTAAGGGAAAGGACCTACACCGCCCGGTCAATGGTCAGAAAAGAGGATTTCGCAAACGCGAAAATCCAAGGAAAGCAAGGGAAAGGACCATGACTGCCCTGGCAATGGTCAAACAAGAGGATTTCGCAAATGCGAAAATCGAAGGAAAGCAGGGGAAAGCATCATGACCGCCCCGTCAAAGGTCCAACAAGAGGATTTCGCAAACGCGAAAATCCAAGGAAAGCAACGGAAAGGACCATTACCGCTAGGTCAAAGGTCAAACAAGTGGATTTCGCAAACACGAAAATCCAAGGAAAGTAAGGGAAATGACCATGACCGCCCAGTCAAAGGTCAAACAAGAGGATTTTGCAAACGCGAAAATCCAAGGAAAGCAAGAGAAATGTCCTTCACCGCCCGATCAATGGTCAAACAACAGGATTTCGCAAACGCGAAAATCCAAGGAAAGCATGGGAAAGGACCCGGACCGCCCGGTCAAAGGTCAAACAAGATGATATTGCTTACGCGGAAATCCAAGGAAAGAAGGGAAAGAACCTTGACCGCCGGTCAAAGGTCAAACAATAGGATTTTGCAAACGCGAAAATTCAAGAAAAGTAAGGGAAAGGACCTTGACCACCCGGTCAAAGGTCAAACATGAGGATTTCGCCCTCGCGAAAATCAAAGGAAAGCTATGGAAAGGACCTTGACCGCCCGGTCAACGGTCAAACAAGAGGATTTCACAAATGCGAAAATTCATGGAAACTATGGGAAAGGACCTTAACCGCCCGGTCAAAGGTCAAATAAGAGGATTTCGCGCTCGCGAAAATCCAACCAAAGCTAGGGAAAGGACCTTGACCGCCTGGTTAAAGGTCAAACAAGAGGAAATCGGAAACGCGAAAATCCATAGAAAGCAAGGGAAAAGACCTGGACCGCCTGGTCAAAGGTCAAACAAGAGCTTTTCGCAAGCGTAAAAATCAAAGGAAAGCATGGGAAAGGACATTTACCGCCTGGTCAAAGGTCATACATGTGGATTTCGTAAACGCGAAAATCCATGGAAAGCAAGGGAAAGGTCCTTGACCGCCCCATCAAAGGTCAAAAAAGTGGATTTCGCAGACGCGAAAATCCAAGGAAGGCCAGTGAATCGGACCTTGACCGCCCGGTCAAAGGTCAAACAAGTGGATTTCGCATACGCGAAAATCTAAGGAAAGCAAGGGAAAGGACCTTGACCACCCTATCAATGGTCGAACAAGAGGATTTCGCAAACGCGAAAAACAAAGGAAAGCAAGGGAAAGGACCTTGACCGCCCGATCAAAGGTCAAACATGAGGATTTCGCAAATGCGAAAATTCAAGGAATGTATGGGAAAGGGAAAACTAGGATTTCGCTGACGCGAAAATCCAAGGAAAGCAAGGTAAAGGACCTTGACCGCCCTGTCAAAGGTCGAACAAGAGGATGTATGGCAAATGCGAAAATGAAAAGAAAGCAAGGGAAAAGACCTTGACCGCCTGGTCAAAGGTCAAAATAGAGGATTTCGGTAACGCGAAAATCCAAGGAATGCAACGGAAAGGACCTTTGTCAAAGGTGAAACAGGAGGATTTCGCAAACGCGAAAATCCAAGGGAAGCCAGGGAAAGGACCTTGACCGCCCTATCAATGGTCAAACAAGAGGATTTCACAAACGCGAAAATCCAAGGAAAGCTAGGGAAGGGACCTTAACCACCCGGTCAAAGGTCAAAAAAGAGGATTTCGCAAACGCAAAAATCAACGGAAAGCAAGGGATAGGACCTTGACCGCCCGGTCAAAGGTCAAACATGAGAATTTCGTAAACGCAAAATCCAAGGAATGCAAATGAAAGGAATTTGACCGCCCAGTGAAAGGTCAAACTAGAGGATTTCGCAAACGCGAAATTGTAAGGAAAGCAAGGGAAAGGTCCACGACTGCCCGGTCAGTGGTCAAACAGGAGGCTTTCGCGCTGGCGAAAATCTTAGGAAAGCAAGGGAAAGGACCATGACCGCCCGGTCAAAGGTCAAAAAAAAGGATTTCGCAGACGCAAAAATCCAAGGAAAGCAAAGGAAAGGACGTTGACCGCCCGGTCAAAGGTAAAAAAAGAGGATTTTGCAGACTCGAAAATCCAAGGAAAGTAAGGGAAAGGAGCTTGACCGCCCTGTCAAAGGTCAAACAAGAGGATTTCGCAATCGCGAAAATCAAAGGAAAGCTAGGGAATGGACCTTGACCGCCCGGTCAAAGGTCAAAGAAGAGGATTTCGCAAACGCGAAAATCCAAGGGAAGAAAGGGAAAGGAGCTCGACCACCTGGTCAAAGGTCAAATAAGAGGATTTCGCAAACGCGAAAATCCAGGTAAACCAAGGGAATGGACCTTGACCGCCCGATCAATGGTCAAACATGTGGATTTCGAAAAAACGCAAAAATCCAAGGAAAGCATGGGTAAGGACCTTGACTGCCCGGTCAAAGGTCGAATAAGAGGATTTCGCAAATGCGAAAATCCAAGGAAAGCAAGGGAAAGGACCTTGACCGCCCGGTCATAGGCCAAACTAGAGGTTTTCACGCTTGCGAAAATCCCTGGAAAGCTAGGGAGAGGACCTTGACCTCCCGGTCAAAGGTCAAACTAGAGAATTTCGCAAACGCGAAAATCCAAGGGTAACAAGGGAAAGGACCTTGACCACCCGGTCAAAGGCCAAACAAGAGGATTTCGCAAACGTGAAAATCTAAGGAAAGCTTGGGAAAGGACCTTGAAAGGCCCGGTCGAGGGTCAAAAGGGAGGATTTCGAAGACGCGAAGATCCAAGGAAAGCAAGGGAAAGGACCACGACCGCCCTGTGAAAGGTCAAACATGAGGATTTCGCAAACGCGAAAATCCAAGGAAAGCAAGGGAAAGGACCTTGACTTCCCGGTCAAAGGTTAAAAGAGAGGATTTCGCAAACGCGAAAATCCATGGAAAGCAAGGGAAATGAGCTTGACCACCCGATCAAAGGTCAAACAAGAGGATATCGCAAACGCGATAATCCAAGGGAAGCAAGGGAAAGGAGCTTAATCGCCTGGTCAACGGTCAAACAAGAGGATTTCGCAAACGTGAAAATCCTTGTAAACCAAGGTAATGGACCTTGACCGCCCGGTCAACGGTCAAACATGAGGATTTCGCAAACGAAAAAATCCACGGAAAGCAAGGGAAAGGACCTTGATCGCCAGGTCAAAGGTCGAACAAGAGGATTTCGTAAATGTGAAAATCCAAGGAAAGCAAGGGAAAGGAAATTGACCGCCTGGTCAAATGTCAAACAAGGGGATTACGCAAATGCGACAATCCAAGGAGTGCGAGGGAAAGGACCTTGACCGCCCGGTTGAAAGTCAGAAAATAGGATTTCGCTGATACGAAAATCCTAGGAAAGCAAGGGAAAGGACCTTGACCGCCCTGTCAAAGGTCGAACAAGAGGATTTCGTAAATGCGAAAATGAAAAGAAAGCAAGGGAATAGACCTTGACCGCCTGGTCAAAGGTCAAACTAGAGGATTTTGCAAACGCGAAAACCAAGGAATGCAAGGGAAAGGACCATTACCGCCCGATCAAAGGTCAAACAAGAGGATTTCGCAAACGCAAAAATCCAAGGAAAGCTAGGGAAAGGACCTTGACTGCCCTGTCAAAGGTCAAAAAGAGGATTTTGCAAACGCGAAAATCCAAGGAAAGCTAGGGAAAGGACCCTAACCGCCCGTTCAAAGGTCAAAAAAAAGGATTTCGCAAATACAGAAATCAACGGAAAGCAAGGTATAGGACCTTGACCGCCCGATGAAAGGTCAAACAGGAGGATTTCGTAAACACAAAAATCCAAGGAAAGCAAATGAAAGGAACTTGACCGCCCGTTGAAAGGTCAAACTAGAGGATTTCGCAAATGCAAAAATGTAAGGAAAGCAAGGGAGATGTCCATGAACGCTCGGTCAATGGTCAAACAAGAGGCTTTCGCGCTCGCGAAAATCCTAGGAAAGCAAGGGAAAGGACCTGGACCGCTTGGTCAAAGGTCAAACAAGAGCTTTTCGCAAACGTGAAAATCAAAGGAAAGCATGGGAAAGGACCTTTACCGCCTGGTCAAAGGTCAAACATGTGGATTTCGTAAACGCAAAAATCCATGGAAAGGACCTTGACCGCCCCATCAAAGGTCAAAAAAGTGGATTTCGTAGACGCGAAAATCCAAGGAAAGCAAGTGAATCGGACCTTGACCGCCCGGTCAATGGTCAAACAAGTGGATTTCGCATACGCGAAAATCGAAGGAAAGCAAGGGAAAGGACCTTGACCGCCCGATCAAAGGTCAAACATGAGTATTTCGCAAATGCGAAAAATCAAGGAATGTATGGGAAAGGACCTTGACCGCCTGGTCAAAGGTCAAACAAGTGTATTTCGCAAACGCTAAAATCAAAGGAGAGCATGGGAAAGGACATTTAACGCCCGGTCAATGGTCAAACAGGAGGATTTCGCAAACGCGAAAATCCATGGAAAGCAAGGGAAAGGACCTTGACCGCTCGGTGAATAATCAAAGAAGAGGATTTTGCAGACGCGAAAATCCAAGGAAAGCAAGTGGAACGGACCTTGACCGCCCGGTCAATGGTCAAACAAGTGGATTTCGCAAACGCGAAAATCCAAGGAAAGCAGGGGAAAGGACCTTGACCGCTCTGTCAAAGGTCGAACAAGAGGATTTCGCAAACGCGAAAATCAATGGAAAGCATGGGAAAGGACCTTGACCGCCCGGACAATGGTTCAACCAGAGGATTTCACAAACGAGAAAATTCAAGGAATGTATGGGAAAGGACCTTGACCGCCGGTCAAAGCTCAATTAAGAGGATTTTGCGCTCGAGAAGATCAATGGAACGCTAGGGAAAGGACCTTGACCGCTTGTTCAAAGGTCAAAGAAGAGGACTTCTCAAACGCGAAAATCCAAGGAACCCAAGGGAAAGGACCTTGACCGCCTGGTAAAAGGTCAAACAAGAGGATTTCGCAAACGCGAAAATCCAAGGAAAGCACGGGGAAGGTCCTCGATCGCCCGGTCAAAGGTCAAACAGGAGGATTTCGCAAATGCGAATATCTAAGGAAAGCAAGGGAAAGGACCTTGACAGCCCGGTCAAAGGTCAAACTAGAGGATTTCGCAAACGCGATAATCCAAGGTGAGCAAGGGAAACTGTCCTTGACCGCCTAGTCAGAGGTCAAACAAGAGGATTTCGCAAACGCGAAAATCCAAGGAATGCAGCGGAAAGGACCTTTATGCTCGGTCAGAGGTCAAAAATGAGGATTTCGCACACGCGAAAATCCAAGGAAAGCAAGGGAAACAGACCTTGACCGCCCGGTCAAAGGTCAAAAAAGTGCATTTCGTAGATGCAAAAACCCAAGGAAAGCGAGGGAAAGGACCTTGACTGCCCTATCAAAGGTCAAACAAGAGTATTTCGGAAACACGAAAATCCAAGGAAAGTACGGGAAAGGACCTTGACCTCTCGGTCAAAGGTCAAACAAGAGGTTTTCGCGCTCGCGAAAATCCAATGAAAGCAAGGGAAAGGACCTTGACTGCCCGGTCAATGGTCAAACTTGTGGATTTCGCAAACGCGAAAATCCAAGGGGAGCAAGGGAAAGGACCATGACCGCCTGGTCATAGGTCAAACAAGAGGATTTCGCAAACGCGAAATTCAAAGGAATTCGACGGAAAGGACCTTTACCGCTAGGTGAAATGTCAAACAAAATCGATTTCGCAAACGCGAAAATCCAAGGAAAACAAGGGAAAGGACCTTGACCGCCAGGTCAGAGGTGAAACAAGAGGATTTCGCAAACGCGAAAATCCACGGAAAGCAAGGGAAAGGACCATGACCGCCCGCTGAAAGGTCAAACAAGAGGATTTCGCAGACGCGAAAATGCAGGGAAAGCAAGGGAAACAGACCTTGGCCGCCCGGTCAAAGGTCAAACTAGAGAATTTCGTAAACGCGAAAATCCAAGGGTAGCAAGGGAAAGGACCGTGACCACCCAGTCAAAGGCCAAACAAAAGGATTTCGCAAACGCGAAAATCCAAGGAAAGCTTGGGAAAGGACCTTGAAAGGCCCAGTCGAGGGTCAAAAAGGAGGATTTCGAAGACGCGAAGATCCAAGGAAAGCAAGGGAAAGGACCATGACCGCCCTGTGAAAGGTCAAACATGAGGATTTCGCAAACGCGAAAATCCAAGGAAAGCTAGGGAAAGGACCTTGATTGCCCGGTCAAAGGTTAAAAGAGAGGATTTCGCAAACGCGAAAATCCAAGGAAAGCAATGGAAAGGCGCTTGACCACCCTGTCAAAGGTCAAACAAGAGGATTTCGCAAACGCGAAAATCCATGGAAAGCAAGGGAAAGGACCTTGACCACCCAGTCAAAGGTCAAAGAAGAGGATTTCGCAAACGCGATAATCCAAGTGAAGCAAGGGAAAGGAGCTTGACCGCCTGGTCAAAGGTCAAACAAGAGGATTTCGCAAACGTGAAAATCCTTGTAAACCAAGGTAATGGACCTTGACCGCCTGGTCAACGGTCAAACATGAGGATTTCGCAAACGAAAAAATCCACGGAAAGCAAGGGAAAGGACCTTGATCGCCATGTCAAAGGTCGAACAAGAGGATTTCGTAAATGTGAAAATCCAAGGAAAGCAAGGGAAAGGACATTGACCGCCAGGTCAAATGTCAAACATGGGGATTACGCAAATGCGAAAATCCAAGGAATGCGAGAGAAAGGACCTTGACCGCCCGGTTGAAGGTCAAAAAATAGGATTTCGCTGACGCGAAAATCCAAGGAAAGCAAGGGAAAGAACCTTGACCGCCCTGTCAAAGGTCGAACAAGAGGATTTCGCAAATGCGAAAATGAAAAGAAAGCAAGGGAATAGACCTTGACCGCCTGGTCAAAGGTCAAACTAGAGGATTTTGCAAACGCGAAAACCGAGGAATGCAAGGGAAAGGACCATTACCGCCCGATCAAAGGTCAAACAAGAGGATTTTCGCAAACGCGAAAATCCAAGGAAAGCTAGGGAAAGGACCTTGACCGCCCTGTCAAAGGTCAAATAAGAGGATTTTGCAAACGCAAAAATCCAAGGAAAGCTAGGGAATGGACCTTGACCGCCCTGTCAAAGGTCGAACAAGAGGATTTCGCAAATGCGAAAATCCAAGGAAAGCAAGGGAATGGACCTTGACCGCCTGGTCAAATGTCAAACAAGGGGGTTACGCAAACGCGAAAATCTATGGAAAGCAATGGAAAGGAGCTTGATCGCCTAGTCAAAGGTCAAACAAGTGGATTTCGCAAACGCGAAAATCCATGGAATGTAAGGGAATGGACCTTGATCGCCCGGTCAATGGTCAAACAATAGGATTTTGCAAACGCGATAATCCAAGGAAAGCTAGGGAGTGGACCTTGATCACCCGGTCAAAGGTCAAACTAGTGGATTTCGCAATGGTGAAAATCCATGGAAAGCAAGCGAAAGCACCTTGACCGCCTGGTCGAAGGTCAAACAAGAGGATTTTGCAAACTCGAAAATCCAAGCAAAGCAAGGGAAAAAAACCTTGACCGCCGGTCAAAGGTCAAACATAAGGATTTTGCAAACGCGAAAATTCAAAAAAACCACGGGAAAGGACCTTGACCGCCCGGTCAAAGGTCAAACAAGAGGATTTCGCGCTCACGAAAATCCAAGGAAAGCAAGGGAAAGGACCATTACCGCCCGGTCAAAGGTCAAAAAATAGGATTTCGCAAACGTGAAAATCCAAGATAAGCAAGGGAAAGGACCTTGACCGCCCCGTCAATGCTCAAACTAGTGGATTTCGCAAACGCGAAAAACGAAGGGTAGCACGGGAATGGACCTTGACCGCCTGGTCAAAGGTCAAACAAGAGGATTTCGCAAACGCGAAAATCCAGAAAAGCAAGGGAAAGGACCTAGACAGCCCGGTCAATGGTCAAACAAGAGGATTTTGCAAACACGAAAATCCAAGGAAAGCAAGGGAAATGACCTTGACCGCCCTGTCAAAGGTCGA
This sequence comes from Posidonia australis, assembly GCA_024699735.1. Classification (NCBI taxonomy): domain Eukaryota; kingdom Viridiplantae; phylum Streptophyta; class Magnoliopsida; order Alismatales; family Posidoniaceae; genus Posidonia; species Posidonia australis. The sequence continues at coordinate 30,824 of JAMKQA010000162.1, forward strand.
ACAATAGGATTTCGCAAATGCGAAAATGAAAAGAAAGCAAGGGAAAAGACCCTGACTGCCTGGTCAAAGGTCAAACTAGAGGATTTCGCAAACGCGAAAACCAAGGAATGCAAGGGAAAGGACCATTACCGCCCGATGAAAGGTCAAACAAGAGGATTTCGTAAACGCGAAAATCCAAGGAAAGCTAGGGAAAGGACCTTGACCGCCCTGTCAAAGGTCAAACAAGAGGATTTTGCAAATGCGAAAATCAAAGGAAAGCTAGGGAAAGGACCCTAACCGCCCGTTCAAAGGTCAAAAAAGAGGATTTCGCAATTACAAAAATCAACGGAAAGCAAGGGATAGGACCTTGACCACCCGATGAAAGGTCAAACAGGAGGATTTCGTAAACGCAAAAATCCAAGGAAAGCAAATGAAAGGAACTTGACCGCCCGGTGAAAGGTCAAACTAGAGGATTTCGCAAACGCGAAAATGTAAGGAAAGCAAGGGAGAGGTCCGTGACCGCCCGGTCAATGGTCAAACAAGAGGCTTTCGCGCTCGCGAAAATCCAAGGAAAGCAAGGGAAAGGACCTTGACCGCCCGGTAAAAGGCCAAACAAGAGGATTTCGCAAACACGAAAATCCAAGGAAAGCAAGGGAAAGGACCTTGACCGCCCGGTCAAGGGTCAAAAAGGAGGATTTCGCAGACGCGAAAATCCAAAGAAAGCATGGGAAAGGACCTTGACAACCCTGTCAAAGGTCAAACAAGAGGATTTCACAACCGCGGTAATCCAAGGAAAGCAAGGGAAAGGACCTTGACCGCCCGGTCAAAGGTTTAAAAAGAGGAATGCGCAGACGCGAAAATCCAAGGTAAGTAAGGGAAAGGAGCTTGACCGCCCTGTCAAAGGTCAAACAAGAGGATTTCGCAAACGCGAAAATCAAAGGAAAGCTACCGAAAGGACCTTGACCGCTCGGTAAAAGGTCAAAGAAGAGGATTTCGCAAACACAAAAATCCAAGGGAAGAAAGGGAAAGGGGCTTGACCGCCTGGTCAATGGTCAAATAAGAGGATTTCGCAAACGCGAAAATCCAAGTAAACCATGGGAATGGACCTTGACCGCCCGGTCAATGGTCAATCATGTGGATTTCGCAAACGCAGAAATCAATGGAAAGCAAGGGAAAGGACTTTGACCGCCCGGTCAAAGGTCAAATAAAAGGATTTCGCAAATGCGAAAATCCAAGGAAAGCAAGGGAAAGGACCTTGACCGCCCGATCAAAGGCCAAACTAGAGGTTTTCTCGCTTGCGAAAATCAATGGAAAGCTAGGGAAAGGACCTTGACCTCCCGGTTAAAGGTCAAACAAGAGAATTTCGCAAACGCAAAAATCCAAGGGTAGCAAGGGAAAGGACCTTGACCACCATGTCAAAGGCCAAACAAAAGGATTTCGCAAACGTGAAAATCCAAGGAAAGCATGGGAAAGGACCTTGACCTCCTGGTCAAGGGTCAAAAGGGAGGATTTCGCCGACGCGAAAACCCAAGGAAAGCAATGGAAAGGACCATGACCGCCCTGTCAAAGGTCAAACAAGAGGATTTCGCAAACGTGAAAACCCTTGTAAGCCAAGGGAATGGACCTTGACCGCCCGATCAACGGTCAAACATGAGAATTTCGCAAACACAAAAATCCAAGGAAAGCATGGAAAAGGACCTTGACCGCCCAGTCAAGGTTCAAAAAGGAGGATTTCGCAGACGCGAAAATCCAAGGAAAGCAAGGGAAAGGACCATGATCGCCAGGTCAAAGGTCGAACAAGAGGATTTCGCAAATGCGAAAATCCAAGGAAAGCAAGGGAATAGACCTTGACCGCCTGGTCAAATGTCAAACAAGGGGATTACGCAAACGCGAAAATCTAAGGAAAGCAATGGAAAGGAGCTTGATCGCCTGGTCCAAGGTCAAACAAGTGGATTTCGCAAACGCGCAAATCCAAGGAAAGCAAGGGAATGGACCTTGATCGCCCGGTCAATGGTCAAACAATAGGATTTTGCAAACGCGATAATCCAAGGAAAGCTAGGGAGTGGACCTTGATCGCCCGGTCAAAGGTCAAACAAGTGGATTTCGCAAACTTGAAAATCCATGGAAAGCAAGCGAAAGCACCATGACCGCCCGGTCGAAGGTCAAACAAGAGGATTTTGCAAACGCGAAAATTCAAAAAAAGCACGGGAAAGGACCATGACCGCCCGGTCAAAGGTCAAACAAGAGGATTTCGCGCTCGCGAAAATCCAAGGAAAGCTTGGGAAAGGACCTTGATCGCCCGGTCAAAGGTCAAACTAGAGGATTTCGCAAACGTTAAAATCCAAGGAAAGCAAGGGAAAGGACCATTACCGCCCTGTCAAAGGTCAAAAAATAAGATTTCATAAACGAGAAAATCCAAGATAAGCAAGGGAAAGGACCTTGACCGCCCCGTCAATGCTCAAACTAGTGGATTTCGCAAACGCGAAAAACGAAGGGTTGCAAGGGAATGGACCTTGACCGCCTGGTCAAAGCTCAAACAAGAGGATTTCGCAAACACGAAAATCTAAAAAAGCAAGGGAAAGGACCTAGACAGCCCGATTAATGGTCACACAAGAGGATTTTGCAAACACGAAAATCCAAGGAAAGCAAGGCAATGGACCTTGATCGCCCGGTGAAAGGTCAAACAAGAGGATTTCGCAAACGCAAAAATCCAAGGAAAGCAAGGGAAAGGACCATGACAGCCCGGTCAAAGGTCAAATAGGAGGATTTCTCGCTCGCGAAAATCCAAGGAAAGCAAGGGAAAAGACATTGACCGCCCGGTCAATGGTCAAACAAGAGGATTTCGCAAACGTGAAAATCCATGGAAAGCAAGGCAATGGACCTTCACCGCCCGGTCAATGGTCAAACAAGAGGATTTCGCAAACGCTAAAATCCAAGGAAAGCATGGGAAATGACCTTGACCGCCCGGTCAATTGTCAAACAAGTGGTTCAAGGCAAGGGAAAGGACCTTGTTCGCCTGGTCAAAGGTCAAACAAGTTGATTTCGCAAACGCGAAAATCATAGGAAAGCAAGGGAAAGGACCTTGACTACCCGGTCAATGGTCAAACAAGAGGATTTCGCAAACGCGAAAATCCATGGAAAGCAAGGGAAACGACCACGATCGCCGGGTCAACGGTCAAAAAAGAGGATTTCGCAAACGCAAAAATCTACAGAAAGCATGGGAAAGGACCTTGACTGCCCAGTCAATGGTCAAACAAGAGGATTTCGCAGACGCGAAAATCCAAGGGTAGCAAGGGAAAGGACCTTGACCGCCTGGTCAAATGTCAAACAAGAGGATTTCGCAAATGCGAAATTCCAAGGAAATCAAGGGGAAGGACCTTTACCGCTATGGTCAAACAAGTGGATTTCGCAATTGCGAAAATCCAAGGAAAGCGAGGGAAAGGACATTGACCACCCGGTCAAAGGTCAGAAAAGAGGATTTCGTAAACGCGAAAACCCTAGAAAAGCAAGGGAATGGACCTTGATTGCCCAGTGAAAGGTCAAACAAGAGGATTTTGTGGACTCGAATATCCACGGAAAGCATGGGAAACGAACCGTGACCGCCCGGTCAAAAGGCAAACAAGAGGATTTCGTTAACGCGAAAATCCAAGGAATGCAAGGAGAATGACCTTAATCGCCCGATCAAAGGTCAAAAAAGAGGATTTCGTAGACGCGAAAATCAAAGGAAAGTAAGGGAAAGGACCTTGACCGCCCTGTCGAAGGTCGAGCAAGAGGATTTCGTAAAAGCGAAAATCAAAAGAAAGCAAGGGAAAAGACCTTGTCCGCCTGGTCAAAGGTCAAACTAGAGGATTTCGCAAACACGAAAATCCAAGGAAAGCAAGGGAAATGACCTTTACCGCCCGGTCAAAGGTCAAACAAGAGGATTTCGGAAATGCGAAAATCCAAGGAAAGCTAGGGAATGTCCTTGACCGGGTCAAAGGTCAAACAAAAGGATTTCGTAAACGTGAAAATCAATGGAAAGCAATGGAAAGGACCTTAACCGCCCAGTCAAAGGTTAAAAAAGAGGATTTCGCAAATGCGAAAATCCAAGGAAAGCAAGGGAAAGGAGTTTGACCGCCCTGTCAATGCTCAAACAAGAGGATTTCGCCAACGCGAAAATCCATGGAAAGCAAGGGAAATGACCACGATCGCCCGGTCAATGGTCAAAAAAGAGGATTTCGCAAGCGCAAAAATCTAAGGAAAGCAAGGGAAAGGACCTCGACCGCCCGATCAATGGTCAAACAAGAGGATTTCGCAAACGCAAAAATCCAAGGGTAGCAAGGGAAAGGACCTTGACCGCCTGGTCAAAGGTCAAACAAGAGGATATTGCAAACGCGAAATTCCAAGGAAATCAAGGGAAAGGACCTTTACCGCTAAGGTCAAACAAGCGGATTTCGCAAATGCGAAAATCCAAGGACAGCAAGGGAAAGGACCTTGATCGCCCGGTCAAAGGTCAAAAAACAGGATTTCGCAAACGCGAAAACCAAAGGAAATCAAGGGAATGGACCTTGACCGCTCGGTGAAAGGTCAAACAAGAGGATTTTGCAGACTGGAAAATCCAAGGAAAGCAAGGGAAACGGACCTTGACCGCCCGGTCAAAGGCCAAACAAGAGGATTTCGTAAACGCAAAAATCCAAGGAATGCAAGGAAAATGACCTAAACCGCCCAGTCAAATGTCAAAAAAGAGGATTCCGTAGACGCGAAAATCAAAGGAAAGCAAGGGAAAGGACCTTGACCACCCTGTCAAAGGTCGAACAAGAGGATTTCGCTAGCGCGAAAATCAAAAGAAAGCACGGGAAAAGACCTTGTCCGCCCGGTCAATGGTCAAACAAGAGGATTTCGCAAACGCGAAAATCCATGGAAAGCAATGGACAGGACCTTAACCGCCCGGTCAAAGGTCAAAAAAGAGGATTTCACAAACGCAAAAACTCTATGAAAAGTAAAGGAAAGGACCTTGACCGCCCGATCAACAGTGAAACAAGAGGATTTCGCGCTCGCAAAAATCAAAGGAAAGCAAGGGAAAGAACCTTGTCCGCCAGGTCAATGGTCAAACAAGAGGATTTCGCAGACAGAAAATCCAAGGAAAGCAAGGGAAAGGACCTTGACCGCCTGGTCAATGGTCATACAAGAGGTTTTCGCAAATGCGAAAATCAAAGGAAAGCAAGGCAAAGGACCTTTACCGCTAGGTCATATTTCAAACAAGAGGATTTCGCAAACGCGAAAATACAAGGGAAGCAAGGGAAAAGACCTTGACAGCCCAGTGAAAGGTCAGAAAAGATGGTTTGGCAAACGCAAAAATCAATGGCAAGCAAGGGAATGGACCTTGACCACCTAGTCAATGGTCAAACAAGAGGATTTCGCAAACGCGAAAATGTAAGGAAAGCAAGGGAAACGTCCTTGACCGCCCGGTCAATGGTCAAACAGGAAGCTTTCGTGCTCGCGAAAATCCTAGGAAAGCAAGGGAAAGGAACTTGACCGCCCGGTCAAAGGCCAAACAAGAGGATTTCGCAAACGTGAAATTCCAAGGAAAGCAAGGGAAAGGACCTTGATCGCCCAGTCAAAGGACAAACAAGAGGATTTTGCAAACGCGAAAATCCACGGAAAGCAAGGGAAAAGACCTTGACCGCCCGGTCAAAGGTCAAAAAAGAGGATTTCCTAGACGCGAAAATCCAAAGAAAGTAAGGGAAAGGAGCTTGACCGCCCTGTCAAAGGTCAAACAAGAGGATTTCGCAAACGCAAAAAATCCACGGAAAGCAAGGGAAAGGACCTTGACCGCCCTGTCAAATGTCATACATGAAGATTTCGTAAACGTGAAAATCCAAGTAAACAAAAGGAATGGACCTTGATTGCTCGGTCAATGGTCAAACATGAGGATTTCGCAAACGCGAAAATCCAAGGAAAGCAAGGGAAAGGACCTTGACCACCCGGTCAAAGGTCGAACAAGAGGATTTCGCAAACGCGAAAATCCAAGGAAAGCAAGGGAAAGGACCTTGACAGCCCGGTCAAGGGTCAAAAAGGAGCATTTCGCAGACGCGAAAATCCAAGGAAAACAAGGGAAAGGACCTTGACCACCCAGTCAAAGGTCAAACAAGAGGATTTCGCAAACGCGAAAATCCAAGGAAAGCAAGGGAATGGACCTTGACCGCCCGATCAAAGGTCAAAAAAGAGGATTTCGCAGACACGAAAATCCAAAGAAAGTAAGGGAATGGAGCTTGACCGCCCTGTCAAAGGTCAAACAAGAGGATTTCGCAACCGCGAAAATCCAAGGAAAGCAAGGGAAAGGACCTTGATCGACCGGTCAAAGGTCATAGAAGAGGATTTCGCAAACGCGAAAATCCGAGGACAGCAAGGGAAAGGACCTTGATAGCCGTGTCAAGTATCAAAAAGGAGGATTTCGCAGACACGAAAATCCAAGGAAAGCAAGGGAAAGGACCTTGTCCGCCTAGTCAAACGTCATACAAGAGGATTTCGCAAACGCGAAAATCCAAGGAAAGCAAGGGAAAGGACCTTGACCTCCCGGTCAAAGGTCAAACAAGAGGATTTCGCAAACGCGAAAATCCATGGAAAGCAAGGGAAACGACCACGATCGCCCTGTCAATGGACAAACAAGAGGATTTCGCAAATGCGAAAATCTTAGGAAAGCAAAGGAAAGGACCTTGACTGCCCGGTCAATGGTCAAATAAGAGGATTTCGCAAACGTGAAATTCCAAAGAAATCAAGGGAAAGGACCTTTACCGCTACGGTCAAACAAGAGGAATTCGCAAACGCGAAAATCCAAGGAAAGCAAAGGAAAGGACCTTGACCGCCCGGTCAAAGGTCAAAAAAGAGGATTTCACAAACGCGAAAACCAATGGAAAGCTGGGGAATGGACCTTGACCTCCCGGTGAAAGGTCAAACAAGAGGATTTCGCAGACGCGAAAATCCAAGGAAAGCAAGGGAAACGAACCTTGATCGCCCGGTCAAAGGCCAAACAAGAGGATTTTGTAAACGCGAAAATCCAAGGAAAGCAAGGGAAAGGACCTTGACCGCCCAGTCAAAGGACAAATAAGAGGATTTTACAAACGCGAAAATCCACGGAAAGCAAGGGAAAAGACCTTGACTGCCCAGTCAAAGGTCAAAAAAGAGGATTTCGCAGACGCAAAAATCCAAAGAAAGTAAGGGAAAGGAGCTTGACCGCCCTGTCAAAGATCAAACAAGAGGATTTCGCAAACGCAAAAAATCCAAGGAAAGCAAGGGAAAGGACCTTGACCGCCCTGTCAAATGTCATACATGAGGATTTGGCAAACGCAAAAATCCAAGTAAACAAAGGGAATGGACCTTGACCGCTCGGTCAATGGTCAAACATGACGATTTCGCAAACGCAAAAATCAAAGGAAAGCACGGGAAAGGACCTTGACCGCCATGTCAAACGTCGAACAAGAGGATTTCGCAAACGCGAAAATCCAAGGAGAGCACGGGAAAGGACCTTGACAGCCCGGTCAAGGGTCAAAAAGGAGCATTTCGCAGACGCGAAAATCCATGGAAAACAAGGGAAAGGACCTTGACCGCCCAGTCAAAGGTCAAACAAGAGGATTTCGGAAACGCAAAAATCCACGGAAAGCAAGGGAAAGGACCTTGACCGCCCGGTCAATGGTTAAAAAAGAGGATTTCGCAGACGCGAAAATCCAATGAAAGTAAGGGAAAGGAGCTTGACCGCCCTGTCAAAGGTCAAACACGAGCATTTCGCAACCGCGAAAATCCAAGGAAAGCAAGGGAAAGGACCTTGATCGCCCGGTCAAAGGTCATAGAAGTGGATTTCGCAAACGCGAAAATCCGAGGAAAGCAAGGGAAAGGACCTTGACAGCTCGATCAAGTATCAAAAAGGAGGATTTCGCAGACGCGATAATCCAAGGAAAGCAAGGGAAAGGACCTTGTCCGCCTGGTCATAGGTCAAACAAGAGGATTTTGCAAACGCGAAAATCGAAGGAAAGCAAGGGAAAGGACCTTGACCTCCTGGTCAAAGGTCAAACAAGAGGATTTCGCAAACGCGAAAATCCTTGGAAAGCAAGGGAAATGACCACGATCGCCCGGTCAATGGACAAACAAGAGGATTTCGCAAATGCGAAAATCTTAGGAAAGCAAGGGAAAGGACCTTAACTGCCTGGTCAATGGTCAAACAAGAGGATTTCGCAAACGCGAAATTCCATGGAAATCAAGGGAAAGGACCTTTACTACTACGGTCAAACAAGAGGATTTCGCAAACGCGAAAATCTAAGGAAAGCAAGGGAAAGGACCTTGACCACCCGGTCAAAGGTCAAAAAAGAGGATTTCGCAAACGCGAAAACCCAAGGAAAGCAAGGGAATGGACCTTTACCGCCCGTTGAAAGGTCAAACAAGAGGATTTCGCAGACGCGAAAATCCTAGGAAAGCAAGGGAAACGGACCTCGACCGCCCGGTCGAAGGCCAAACAAGGCGATTTCGTAAACGCAAAAATCCAAGGAATGCAAGGAAATGGACCTTGACCGCCCGGTCAAAGGTCAAAAAAGAGGATTTCGTAGACACGAAAATCCTAGGAAAGCTAGGGAAAGAACCTTGACCACCCTGTCGAAGGTTGAACAAAAGGATATCGCAAACGCGAAAATCAAAAGAAAGCAAGGGAAAAGTCCTTGTCCGCCGGGTCAAAGGTCAAACTAGAGGATTTCGCAAACGCGATAATCCAAGGAAAGCAAGGGAAAGGACCTTGTCCGCCTGGTCATAGGTGAAACAAGAGGATTTTCGCGTTCCAAGGAAAGCAAGGGAAAGGACCTTTACCTCCTGGTCAAAGGTCAAACAATAGGATTTCGCAAACGCGAAAATCCTTGGAAAGCAAGGGAAATGACCACGATCGCCTGGTCAATGGACAAACAAGAGGATTTCGCAAATGCGAAAATCTTAGGAAAGCAAGGGAAAGGACCTTGACTGCCCGGTCAATGGTCAAATAAGAGGATTTCGCAAAAGCGAAATTCCAAGGAAATCAAGGGAAAGGACCTTTACCGCTACGGTCAAACAAGAGGATTTCGCAAACGCGAAAATCCATGGAAAGCAAAGGAAAGGACCTTGACCGCCCGGTCAAAGGTCAAAAAAGAGGATTTCGCAAACTCGAAAACCAATGGAAAGCAGGGGAATGGTCCTTGACCGCCCGGTGAAAGGTCAAACAAGAGGATTTCGCAGACGTGAAAATCCAAGGAAAGCAAGGGAAACGGACCTCGATCGCCCGGTCAAAGGCCAAACAAGTGGATTTCGTAAACGCGAAAATCCAAGGAATACAAGGAAAAAGACCTTGACCGCCTGGTCAAAGGTCAAAAAAGAGGATTTCGTAGACACGAAAATCCAAGGAAAGCTAGGGAAAGAACCTTGACCGCCCTGTCAAAGGTTGAACAAGAGGATATCGCAAACGCGAAAATCAAAAGAAAGCAAGGGAAAAGTCCTTGTCCGCCGGGTCAAAGGTCAAACTAGAGGATTTCGCAAACGCGAAAATCCAAGGAAAGCACGGGAAAGGACCTTTACCGCTTGGTCAATGGTCTAACAAGAAGATTTCGCAAACACGAAAATCCAAGGAAAGCTAGGGAAAGGACCTTGACCGCCCGGTCAAAGGTCAAATAAGAGGATTTCGCAAATGCGAAAATCCATGGAAAGCAATGGAAAGGACCTTAACCACCCGGTCGAAGGTCAAAAAAGTGGATTTCGCAAACGTGAAAATCCAAGGAAAGTAAGGGAAAGGACTTTGACCGCCCTGCCAATGGTCAAACAAGAGGATTTCGCCAACGCGAAAATCCAAGGAAACCAAGGGAAACGACCATGACCGCCTCGTCAAAGGTCAAACAAGAGGATTTTGCAGACTCCAAAACTGATGGAAAGTAAGCGAAAGGACCTTGACCGCTCGGTCAATGGTCAAACAAGAGGATTTCGCGCTCGCGAAAATCCAATGAAAGCATGGGAATGGACCTTGTCCGCCCGGTCAAAGGTCTAACAAGAAGATTTCGCAGACGCGAAAATCCACGGAACGCAAGGGAAAGGACTTTGACCGCCTGGACAAAGGTCATACCAGAGGATTTGGCAAACGCGAAAATCCAAGGAAAGCAAGGGAAAGGACCTTTACCGCTAGGTCATAGTTCAAACAAGAGGATTTCGCAAACGCGAAAATCTAAGAATAGCAAGGGAAAGGACATTGACCGCCTGGTCAAAGGTCAAACAAGAGGATTTCGCAAATGCGAAATTCCAAGGAAATCAAGGGAAAGGTCCTTTACCGCTAAGGTCAAACGAGAGGATTTCGCAAACGCGAAAATACAAGGAAAGCATGGGAAAGGACCTTGACCGCCCGGTCAAAGGTCAAAAAAGCGGATTTCGCAAACGCGAAAACCCAAGGAAATCAGGGGAATGGACCATGACCGCCAGGTGAAAGCTCAAATAAGAGGATTTCGCAGACTCGAAAATCCAAGGAAAGCAAGGGAAACGGACCTTGACCGCCCGGTCAAAGGCCAAACAAGAGGATTTCGTAAACGCGAAAATCTAAGGAATGCAAGGAAAAGGACCTTAACCGCCCGGTCAAAGGTCAAAAAAGCGGATTTCGTAGACGCGAAAATCCAAGGAAAGCAAGGGAAAAGACCTTGTCCGCCTGGTCAAAGGTCAAACTAGAGGATTTCGCAAACGCGAAAATCCAAGGAAAGCATGGGAAAGGACCTTTACTGCCCGGTCAATGGTCAAACAAGAGGATTTCGCAAACGCGAAAATCCAAGGAAAGCTAGGGAAAGGACCTTGACCGCCCGGTCAAAGGTCAAACAAGAGGATTTCGCAAACGCGAAAATCCATGGAAAGCAATGGAAAGGACCTTAACTGCCCGGTCAAAGGACAAAAAAGAGGATTTCACAAACGCGAAAATCCAAGGAAAGTAAGGGAAAAGACCTTGACCGCCCTGTCAATGCACAAACAAGAGGATTTCGCCAACGCGAAAATCCATGGAAATCAAGGGAAAGGACCATGACCGCCCGGTCAACGGTCAAACAAGAGGATTTCGCAAACTCGAAAACTCTAGGAAAGTAAAGGAAAGGACCTTGACCGCCCGGTCAAAGGTGAAACAAGAGGATTTCGCGCTCGCGAAAATCAAAGGAAAGCAAGGGAAAGGACCTTGTCCGCCCGGTCAATGGTCAAACAAGAGGATTTTGCAGACGCAAAAATGCAAGGAAAGCAAGGGAATGGACCTTGACCGCCTGGTCAAAGGTCATACAAGAGGATTTCGCAAATGCGAAAATCCAAGGAAAGCACGGGAAAGGACCTTTACCGCAAGGTGATAGTTCAAAAAAGAGGATTTCGCAGACGCGAAAATATAAGGAAAGCAAGGGAAAAGACCTTGACTGCCCAGTCAAAGGTCAAAAAAGAGGATTTGGCAAATGCGAAAATCCATGGCAAGCAAGGGAATGGACCTTGACCGCCTAGTCAATGGTCAAACAAGAGGATTTCGCAAACGTGAAAATGTAAGGAAAGCAAGGGAAATGTCCTTGACCGCCCGGTCAATGGTCAAACAGGGAGCTTTCGCGCTCGCGAAAATCCTACGAAAGCAAGGGAAAGGACCTTGACTGCCCAGTCAAAGGTCAAACAAGAGGATTTCGCAAACGCGGAAATCCACGGAAAGCAAGGGAAAGGACCTTGACCGCCCAGTCAAAGGTCAAAAAAGAGGATTTCGCAAACGCGAAAATCCAAGGAAAGCAAGGGAAGGGACCTTGACCACCCGGTCAATTGTCATACATGAGGATTTCGCAAACGCGAAAATCCAAGTAAACGAAGGGAATGGACCTTGACCGCTCGGTCAATGGTCAAACATGAGGATTTCGCAAACGCAAAAATCCAAGGAAAGCAAGGGAAAGGACCTTAACCGCCCGGTCAAAGGTCGAACAAGAGGATTTCGCAAACGCGAGAATCCACGGAAAGCACGGGAAAGGACCTTGACAGCCCGGTCAAGGGTCAAAAAGGAGGACTTCGCTGACGCGAAAATCCAAGTAAAGCAAGGGAAAGGACCTTGACCACCTAGTCAAAGGTCAAACAGGAGGATTTCACTAACGCGAAAATCCACGGAAAGCAAGGGAAAGGACCTTGACCGCTCGGTCAAAGGTCAAAAAAGAGGATTTCGTAGACGCGAAAATCCAAAGAAAGCAAGGGAAAGGAGCTTGACCGCCCTGTCAAAGGTCAAACAAGAGGATTTCGCAACCCGCGAAAGTCCAAGCAAAGCAAGGGAAAGGACCTTGACCGCCCGGTCAAAGGTCATAGAAGAGGATTTCGCAAACGCGAAAATCCAAGTAAACCAAGGGAATCGACCTAGACCGCCCGGTCAATGGTCAAACATGAAGATTTCGCAAATGGAAAAATCCAAGGAAAGCAAGGGAAAGGACCTTGACTGCCCGGTCAAAGGTCGAAAAGAGGATTTCGCAAACGCTAAAATCCAAGGAAAGCAAGGGAAAGGACCTTGACAGCCCGGTCAAGTGTCAAGAAGGAGGATTTCGTAGATGCGAAAATCCAAGGAAAGCAAGGGAATGGACCTTGTCCGCCAGGTCCAAGGTCAAACAAGAGGATTTCGCAAACGCGAAAATCCAAGGAAAGCAAGGGAAAGGACCTTGACCTCCCGGTCAAAGGTCAAACAAGAGGATTTCGCAAACGCGAAAATCCATGGAAAGCAAGGGAAATGACCACTATCGCCTGGTCAACGGACAAACAAGAGGATTTCGGAAACGCGAAAATCTAAGGAAAGCAAGGGAAAGGACCTTGATTGCCCGGTCACTGGTCAAACAAGAGGATTTCGCAAATGCGAAATTCCAAGGAAATCAAGGGAAAGGACCTTTACTGCTACGGTCAAACAAGAGGATTTCGCAAACACGAAAATCCAAGGAAAGCAAGGGAAAGGACCTTGACCGCCCGGTCAAAGGTCAAAAAAGAGGATTTCGCAAACGCGAAAACCCATGGAAAGCAAGGGAATGGACCTTGACCGTCCGGTGAAAGGTCGAATAAGAGGATTTCACAGACGCGAAAATCCATGGATAGCAAGGGAAAGGACCTTGACAGCCCGGTCAAGTGTCAAAAAGGAGGATTTCGCAGATGTGAAAATCAAAGGAAAGCTAGGGAATGGACCTTGTCCACCTGGTCAAAGGTCAAACAAGAGGATTTCGCAAACGCGAAAATCCAAGGAAAGCAATGGAAAGGACCTCGAGCACCCGGTCAAAGGTCAAACAAGAGGATTTCGAAAACGCGAAAATCCATGGAAAGCAAGGGAAATGACCACGTACCTGGTCAATGGGCAAACAAGAGAATTTCGGAAACGCGAAAATCTAATGAAAGCAAGGGAAAGGACCTTGACTGCCCGGTCAATGGTCAAACAAGAGGATTTCGCAAACGCGAAATTCCAAGGAAAGCAAGGGACTGGACCTTGACCGCCTGGTCAAAGGTCATACAAGAGGATATCGCAAATGCGAAAATCCAAGGAAAGCAAGGGAAAGGACCTTTACCGCTAGGTGATAGTTCAAACAAAAGGATTTCGCAGACGCGAAAATACAAGGAAAGCAAGGGAAAAGACCTTGACTGCCCTGTCAAAGGTCAAAAAAGAGGATTTGACACACGCGAAAATCCATGGCAAGCAAGGGAATGGACCTTGACCGCCTAGTCAATGGTAAAACAAGAGGATTTCGCAAACGCGAAAATGTAAGGAAAGCAAGGGAAATGTCCTTGACCGCCCGGTCAATGGTCAAACAGGAAGCTTTTGCGCTCGCGAAAATCCTAGGAAAGCAAGGGAAAGGACTGTGACCGCCCAGTCAAAGGTCAAACAAGAGGATTTCGCAAACGCGGAAATCCACGGAAAGCAAGGGAAAGGACCTTGACCGCCCGTTCAAAGGTCAAAAAAGAGGATTTCGCAGACGCGAAAATCCAAAGTAAGTAAGGGAAAGGAGCTTGACCACCCTGTCAAAGGTCAAACAAGAGGATTTCGCAAACGCGAAAATCAAAGGAAAGCAAGGGAAAGGACCTTGACCGCCCGGTCAAATGTCATACATGAGGATTTCGCAAACGCGAAAATCCAAGTAAACCAGGGGAATGGACCTTGACCGCTCGGTCAATGGTCAAACTTGAGCATTTCGCAAATGCAAAAATCCAAGGAAAGCACGGGAAAGGACCTTGACAGCCCGGTCAAGGGTCAAAAAGGAGGATTTCGCAGAGAAGAAAATCCACAGAAATCAAGGGAAAGGACCTTGACCACCTAGTCAAAGGTCAAACAAGAGGATTTCGCTAACGTTAAAATCCACTGAAAGCAAGGGAAAGGACCATGACCGCCCGGTCAAAGTTTAAAAAAGAGAATTTCGTAGACGCGAAAATCCAAAGAAAGTAAGGGAAAGGAGCTTGACCGCCCTGTCAAAGGTCAAACAAGGGGATTTCACAACCGGAAATATCCAAGGAACGCAAGGGAAAGGACCTTGACGGCCCGGTCAAAGGTCATTGAAGAGGATTTCGCAAACGCGAAAATCCAAGTAAACCAAGGGAATGGACCTAGACCGCCTGGTCAATGGTCAAACATGAGGATTTTGCAAACGGAAAAATC
>JAMKQA010000163.1:0-45786 GCA_024699735.1 Posidonia australis
GTGCGCCACCTTGGTGCGCCACACCAGCTCACAAATCTCTGATTGGGGCTTTGGCTAATGGGTTTGGGCTCGGTTCAAGGGCTGATCACATCCAAAGCAACATAAGGATACTCATCTCTAGGTCACCTCAAAATCGGGGTGTCTACAGATCTCTTAGGGTATACAAGCGACCTTGTTCAGGATTCTCTAGGTCACCTCAATCGCCACTCTCTCACCTCCTGGCTCAATCATCTTAGGGTATTTATTCTACAAGATGGATTTGTTGATTCCAAGTGTGATGCTCCTAGATAGTAGCTCATCAAGAAATTGGACTTCAGCAATGCCTTTCATTATGGTACTATTGTTGAGACTATTTACATGAAACGACCAACAAGATTTGTTGACCCTAACCTTCCTAATCACGTGTGCAAACTACATCGTTCTCTTTATGGGCTTAAACATGCTCCTAGGGCCTAATTCAATCATCTAAGGGTATTTCTTCTACAAGATGGATTTGTTGATTCCAAGTGTGATGCTCCTTTGTTCATCAAGCATAGATAACATCACACAATCTATTTTCTTATCTATGTTTATGATATTCTTGTCACTGGTTCATCCTTATCGAAGATTAACAATTTAATATCCAAGTTGGCCTCTATATTTGCTATTAGAGACCTTGGGAATGCTCACTATTTTCTTGGCATTGAGTTACAGCACACTATGGATGGACTTCTTCTTCATTGGTTCCACTATGCTGATGTTAAACCTTGTGCCACTCCTCTTGCAAATCTTCAAATATATCTCGTTTTGATGGTGTTCCTCTATCTTTTGCCACTGAATATTGTAGCATTATTGCTGCCCTATAGTGTTGCACAATTACTAGACCGAGCATTGCATTTGTAGTAAATAAAGTGTGTTAGTACATGTCTTCACCAACATCCACTCATGTTGCTACAGTTAACTGTATTCTTCGTTACTTAAAGGGTAGCATCACTCATGACCTTCTTCTTCGTCCCTCTACTTCTTTATAGCACCATGCCTTCTCTGATGCTGATTGGGCTACTAACAGTGATGACCATCGTTCTCAGGGTGCTTATTGTATCTTCTTTGGACAGTCATTAATCTCTTGGTCATCTAAGAAAAAGACCACAATTGCTCAGTCTAACACATAAGCCGAATATTGTAGCTTGGCCTCCATTGCAAGTGAGTTAATGTGGTTAAACATGCTTCTCAAAGAATTATGTATTCCTCAGCCAAAGCCATCGATTCTCTGGTGTGATAACATAAAAGCTACTTTTCTTGCTGCTATTCCATTGTTCCACTCTCATACAAAACACATCTCCATTAACTATCATTTTGTATGAGAACAAATTACAGTGAAACACTTGGATG
Source organism: Posidonia australis (assembly GCA_024699735.1). Lineage (NCBI taxonomy): Eukaryota > Viridiplantae > Streptophyta > Magnoliopsida > Alismatales > Posidoniaceae > Posidonia > Posidonia australis. The sequence goes on from JAMKQA010000163.1 coordinate 1,372, forward strand.
TTCGGTTCATTTCTTCCTAAGATCAACTGGCTGATGCGTTGACAAAGCCATTAAGCAAACAACCTAATCTTCAAAGTAGAGTCAAGTTTGTCGTGGTTTCTCCTCGACTACACTTGAGGGGGTCTGATAATACACAGACAAAAAGCATGACTTGTGCATGTCTAACAAACCACAGTTTGAGTCGGCAAAACTTTTATAACGACTTGTAACAAACTCAAGTTTGTTGTAACAATTTTTATTATTTGTCTCTCTATATAATTCTAGAACAACCTCATGTATGTGTATATATTCTTTCATACAGATTAATCAGATTTGAGAAGAGTTTTAATACCTTTGCATGCATGTGTTGCCTTGTTTCTTAATTTATGTCCCCTACGTGTTGATTCTTCTTGCAACATAGAATGGAAACTATGAAGAAATACAAGATAAATTATTTTTTTTTGTTAACAGTTGAGATAGTTTAGAGGTGATTTTTTATGCATATCCCAAGATTCGAACTCGAGACCTTATGGCGAGTTTAGAGTTCTCCCAGCCACTGTGACAATGAGACATTGTCAATACAAGATAAATTTTGGTAACATAGAATGCAATATTACATCTATTCTCTACATTTTTATTGGAACGTGCAATTGTGATAATAGATCTAACAAAGAAATGACATAAACCATCGTGCATGAAGCAACCTTAATTTATATAGAACCTGGGGAGATGCTAGATGAAGAGTTCGTTTGTTTTTGGTTTTTTATACCATGTTCTTTTTCAAAAGTGATGACTCAGTACACTTTTTTTTTTTTTGCAAACAATAGTAGGAGTTATTCTTCTTTATATTTCTTTATTGTAGTTGGTTAACCTCCATTGAGTTGGCCAACTGAGTTGGTTAACTCAGTACACAATTATTAACCATATATACAATGACTTTTAGTAAAAAATGTAAAAGACAAAAAAACTCATAAGAATAAGATTTTTGGTTTTTTTTTTTTTTTGACAATAGGACCTACTAACACCAAACATTAAAAAAAAAATCGTAAGTGTAGCCAAATTGGCCTGAAGAGATTTTTTGGATGCAGGCCTCCTTGTGGTGGAAGATGAACACACATCTATATTTCCAAATATATCAAAAACATGGCACAGTAAACCTCTGTCTTCTTTATTCTCTGATTTATACTCTATTGCTAGATTTAAAAAATCTTCAGTTAAGCATACTGTGCATCTGTTTCATAATGATTTTCAGAAATTATTTTTACCTTATCATGGTGGGTATTACTGTGTGATACAAACTCAGTTGGACGAGCTTGTAAATATTCTACATTCCATTATTCTTAATAATTCAGAGGATGAACATCAATGGATTCCTTCCACCTCTTTTACTGTGAAAGTTGCATATGTTTTGCTCAATGATGGTGGATTACGTAATATTTTTCTTCATAGTATTTGGCATTGCCACTCCCCTTTAAAGGTGAAGCTTTTTGCTTGGCTAGTGATTCAGAACAAGAACCTAACTAAAGAAAATTTACTGAAAAGGGATTGGAATGGTTCTCCTTTATGTACATTTTGCTCATTCAGTATTGAAAACAATACTCATCTCTTTCTTAACTGTGTTTTTGCAAGGAAAATTTGGAGTTTTTTAGTGAATTCTCAATTATTCCCTGAATTCTTTTCAGTTCCAGAGCTATTTCTTGCATCTCCTGATCTTAAACATTACTTGCCTTTCAATGGGTGGGTAATGTTACTTCAGATCATCCTCTGGTTGATCTGGAGGGAGAGAAATAACAGAATATTTCGTGGGAAACTCAAATCTGCTGAGGAAGTCTTCTCTGATATCTTATTCTTGATGTCATTTTGAGTTAATACTTTTGTTACAGGTTTTGCGAAAGAGGATATGCAGCATTTTGTTGCTGCTTTGACTCCTCAGCCTGCGGCACCACCTTCCCTTGCCTCTCCTATAGCACCACCTGGAGAGGCTGCCCAGGAGATTCTAATGGATTGAGCAGTTGTGCTGCTCCTGTATAATGGTTTTCTTTTTGGGACTTCATACTTGTGTGACCCATTTTTGTTGCATCAAGGGCTATTGAACAATTCCACTGTATTTTTTTGGTGGCTTAAGAGCCTGGGTGCTGTAATATTTTTGGACCTTTTTATTTCTTACTGGCATTAACGCCAACGAAATATATCTATCTCAACTATTAACAAAAAAAAATATACCAAAAACAAACAGAAAATCTGGAACCCAGGAGCATTGACAAATTGTAGAAATCCTTTTAAGGTATGTTGCACCGAGTCGAACTGAAGATAAAGGTCTCTGAACCCTGTAAGCAAGCTGAAAAGGAAAGCACGAGTATAAGAGCAAGATAAGAACAAATGTGTAGAGGTCCCTCCACAGATTCATTGCACAAGAGGCAGTTGGGGTCTGTATCTTTGCAAAATCAGTGTGATTTGAAACGAAGGAGCAGGGCATTATAAACCAATTTCCACGAAAAAGTTCACACTTTGGATTCGGGGGAGGCCATTGATTTCCAGAGTCTCCCACATGGGAAGGAAGTAGAACAGGTAGGGTATGTGGCCTTGAAGTGCATCCAATAGAGGTTCTTGGCTGTTGGCGGAGCACTAGAGGATGGTAGGGATTGAATCTGAGATGTAAGCTGCTTCAAACCTTTCCAAGTTGGAGATTGTCTTCCATAAAGTTTCGAAGTATATCCATCCCTCTTGTGGTACTTCTCTCCGGAGATGATTTGGAGCATGTCGTTGGTTGTGGACTGAGAGGGCGATAGCAAAAAGGGCCCTATTTGTGAGATAAGGGTCTCCAAGATTCAGACCTCCAAGATCTTTAGGTAGATATTGGAAAGGTAATGATTGGAGGTAAGGTCCTGCATGGCAAGATTGAAAAGGAGAGGAAAAATTGACAGCCTTGCCGTAATCCTCTGGAGGGATAAATGGGACCAACTAGACGACCATTTACAGAAATGGAAAATTGACTGGAGGTAGTGCAGGCGAGACGTAGAAGTATGCCTTCATCTGTGAAACCCGCAGCTACGAGTATCTGTTTGACGTAAAGCCACTCTAAACGGTCAAAAGCTTTAGTGATGTTTGCCTTTGAGCCCAATCCCTGCCCAACTTTATCAGTAGAGTGTAGGCTATGGACAACCCTCTTTGCAATGAGAATATTGCTATGAATGCTGCGATCACGAATGAAGGCATTCTGATTTTCAGAGACAAGGGTAGCAAGACGCTGCTATAAAATTCTTACCACTACTTTGTAACTCACATTGGAGAGAACAATTGGACGATATATGTGTATCTGAGGTTGGAAAAGGGCATTTAGGCAACAACACCATTGTGGCTTGAGTAACTGGTAATGGAAATGAATTGGTTTAAAAGAAGTGCAGAACATGCTGAGCCACAGAGGCTTCGAGCTGGTCCCAAATTTTTTGATAAAACAGACCTGGAAACCCATCGGCGCCAGGAACCTTGTTCGGGCCAATGCGGAATGTGGCTTGGTAAATCTCCTCGGATAATGGGAGAGGCGGTGAAGTATTCATTCTAAGCTGGGGAGAAAGGGTGGGAGAAGTGGTGTAAATAATCGGAGATGATTTCTGGATTGGACCGGAAGAGGGTTGAAAACCCAGCTTAGATTGTATTATGCAAAGCCGAAACAATGGAAACACAATCTGTAGTTATATCAGTAGATTGGACTGTACGGTGCATCTATTGTATGGTATATAAATATATATATTATATGTATATGTCAAATCTAAACATGCTACATGTATATTATATTGTATGGTACTACATGTTGTCATATTCATGATCTACTACGTACAGATTTAGATGTACCATGCTATTTTGACAGGACAACAATCTGATTAACGTGAATACATATTTATTATACGATTGCATGCAAGGAACTCTAATCCCAAATGACTAAATCCTAATGCTAAAGTGCTAAATTAATAAGTCAATAACCATGACCATTATAATAAGGTTAATTATTTAAAATAAGCTTAAATAATTACTAGTATATTAATTTGTACTTAATATATACTTAACGGATACTCATATGATATGCACAATTAGATAACGTATATCTATCGTGTACTTATCGAGTTTCACCTTAGATATGAAAATAACTCATTTAGTAATCGTGTCTAGGAGGTAGACATAATAAGTACATGAAACTGTGAATATGTGAATTTGAGGGTTTATTGATGTCAATGCTTCCATGTTCATCAACAACATTCGTGATGACCACTCATCGATTTGCCATATTGACTGACAATACACCTTTGAGGAGATGTAGATGTGGATTCTTAGTTTACTAGATCTACGACAACATGTTGTCCAAGTGTGTCCTTGTGTTGCGCAAATGTGTTCCTTTCTTCAAAATAAGCAAAAAGTGATCTAGATTAGGCTATGTGGGATAAATAACTCCATGAAAAAAACTCAACAACATAAATGAATATTAATAATACTAATTAAGGGTGATTTCTTGCATACATATGGAATAGCTTATCTAAGGAATACAATAATGTTATAAATAAGATAAAAAGAATGAATACTCCTTTCACCTTTAATGCTATATAAAATCCAATGAGGAAGTAGAGACATGAATAGAGCTCCAATGGCAAATCTCTCTCTCAAAATGGGCACAATATCTCTAGATCTTAATTTTCTCACAAGGATTTCACGGAATAATGTCATAGATCTCTAAAAAAGCCTCTAAAGTGGATCTCAAATTCCCTTGAATCCTTTAAAAAACTCTCTCTCCAATTTCAATGGCCTTTCAAAAATCTAAATTGTACCTCCTATAAAATGTCTCTCCTTTAACCTTAGGTCAAGGGGTGTTTATATAAGATCTTGAGGCCTAATCTTACATCAGAAGACATGCAGATCTAGGTAAAATCCAATTTTAAACTTAGATTTAACTTTAAACTATTTGAAATTAATAGGGTGTTTAAAAGGTGTTGCCTATATGAGGGAAGACTACCTTAGATATTCTCGAGATAATGTTTTCCTTAATGCAGATAATCCATTAAAATAATGATAAAATACTTGTTTCAAGGTTGTTGCCAATAATACGGGCAATAGTTTTTAAACCACGATTTAGTTAAGATTTAATTTCTAAATTAATTTATTATGAACTTAGAAACTATTTAGGACTTAAGACCTAGTTTTAAAATATTCATTTTAAATAAAAACTATTTATAATAAATTTTATTTTAAACCTAACTTACTCTTTAAGCAACCTAAATTTAAAATAATTATATTCTATATTTTCGTTGAGGAAGTTATCTGGTTTTATGGATATTTTGGAATTGATCTAAATTCATAATTACTTGGATATTTTGGATTATCTTTGTTTTTTAATATTATTTTAATTAAGATATAGAGATAATATTTAAAAGAGTGATATCTAAATTAAAATTCCTGTTTTAGCTCCAAAAATTCTCAAATAAAAATATATTATCTTAAAGTGGTCGTCATTAATTTTCTAAAAGTTTCCTTAATTAGTTGCAATGTTTAAAAGATTATAGATATTATCTTAAAATATTATAACTTTAAAATCAATATCTAAATCTATTATCTTGATTTTATTTCACCACATTATTCTAGAAGTTTCTTAGTTGAGGATAATATATAAAACTAACCACTTTTGGATTTATAGGAGTTTTCTAAATTAATTTCTTCATTTGTTTCCTTTTTAAAATTAGTTAGCATCATACTTAGTTACTAGAAAAATTAGAATATTATTTTAAAATGTGTCTAGCAATAGTAGTGGCGTCATAAGATATTAATTTTTGGAATTTTTAAGTTGATATTCTTGAAAACCATTAAGCATATATTTTAAAATTCATTAGAATATTCTAGAATTTAATATAAATAATAATTATTTTAGAATATATATTAAAATGCTTGTGAAAAAACTATAGAATATTTTAGTGTCTAGGAGATCTTAAAAATGGAGGGAAAACACTATATGAAGGTTGACACCTGTCTGAGTAGTGATAATTGTCGACACCAATCTAACAAACAATAGATGTTGGCACCACTCTAAGAGGCTACAACTGGGTTTTTGTAAGTTTTTTCCTATTTTCTACAATATTTTAACATTAGTCTAGAGAAATATGTTAAAAAACTAGAATAATCTCAGAAAACTTCACAAAATAATAAAAACAATTTTTTATATAGTTAAGATACTCATACCTGATACTAATTTGAATAGAACAAGAGTATTAGCTTTACCACAGTTAACAGACTTACATTAATTAATGCTTTTAAAGAGATTATGGAAAATTTGTAATATATGTTAAATATTTTTAGTTATGTGATTTCAAGTGCCTTGAAATTTTCTATCCATAATTAACTTCTAAAAATGTGAAAACCGAATGTCTACTGCAACATGATAAGTCTAAACCCAAACACAATTATATCGTGTCATCGCTACAACAAAATATGCAAGTAATGACATTCCAAATTTGTTGCTATAGGTGTTAGATTTGTAGCTAAAGATCTATAGCTGCAATTTTTTTTTGTTTACTATCAAAATGTCACTAAAGGTTATTGTGGCAATTTTTCTATTTGTCGGTATAGATTTATGTAACATTTGTAACCTTAGTGTTATGCATTACTCCTACACATTTATGAGGTGCATTTTGGAAGCATGTTTCAATCGTGAATTTTGGGTATTTTGGAGTCAGAGAGTAGTGAGCCTTAGCCGAGAGATTAGTAAACTATGTAGTGCCGCATTGGATGTATAATTGATCGAGGATTATTGAGAAATAAGAGGCTTGAGTGAGATTTAAGATTTATATTGAAATATGAATGTTTGGATTTTAATAATAATTGGAGAAGTAATAATCTTGATTAAGTGAGATCTTTTAATCATTTAGAACTTAAGTTGAAGTGGTGAATGCTAATTGGATCTTTGTGCTAGTGAAATGTGTATATTTTATCAAGTGAGTATTTCTTAAGTAGATTAGGATGGATCTTGCATGGAAGGAATGCAATGCCACTTATATCAATTTCCTTGAGGAGTGAGGACTTCATAAGATTTAAATGTATATATATAAGGGTACGTAGTAGTCATTGTGTAATTTAAGAGAAGAAGAGAAGAAGAAGAAGAAGGGAAGAGAAGTGGAAGAAAAGAAGGAAATGAGAGGAGAAGAAGAGAGGGTGAGATAGTAAAGGGGAAGGGGAAGTTTTCTTGCTATTGCTGGCCTTGAATGTTCATGTGGAGGTGTTGGAGAGGCTCTTTGGCGTTTCAGGGAGCTTAGGCAGCTATTCCTATTTGGTTGGGTTGCAGAGGTGGTGTTAAGATGGAGGTAAGCTTGGTAGTGGCTGCATGTTGGTTTCACTTTTTTCTTACCATGCATGTACTGATTTTGAGGTTTTGTTGCTTGGGCTGAGGCATGGCTCGCTTTTGGGAGTGGATCTTGAGCTAAGGAAAGTGTAAAGGAGCTTGGTCAGAGCTCCAACAAACTTGGATTGTCGGTCTTTGTTGGATTCCTAAGCTTCTATAAGGTATACACCCTTGTAGAAAATTTGTTTTGAGGATTTAAGCTTTATTCTTAGATGCATGCAAGGTATATCTTTGTTGGTATGGCATATGAAGGTGGTTAAAGCAGTTGTAACTAATGCACATGTCTTTCATGTGTAAGGTTATGTGTGGTTAAGAAGAAGAGTTTTTTATACAGTTGTTATGATGGTTGTTATAAGAGTTTGTTATAAAATTGTTTATGGAGGTTGTTGTAGTGTTTGTTATAGAGTAGTTATGGTAGTTATGGTAGTTGTATATGGTTGTAACAAACTCAAGTATATATAGAGGTGTAAAATAGAATGAAAGGTAATGAGAATTATTTCAACCATTCTACTTTACATTCTTTTTCTTCTTCCATATTTCTCTTCCAGTGTTTCTTCTCCATTCTCTCCACATTGTTATACTTCATATATGGTTGCTTTGGATGATTTGTAACATGGTATCAGAGCTTTCTTGCTGCATCTGATATTTCTTTTACTGATTGTGGAGAGTTTGGTGTTGCAGCTTAGTAGAATGAATCCAGCAGGTACAGTTGGTGCTACTTGCACAGGTATGGCTGGTAGAATGGTTGGATCTTTAGCTTTTTCTTGTGGTATTCCTCCTTCAACAGTGCAACACAATGTTTCTCACAAGCTCAATGATGAAAACTATGCATTATGGAAGTCACAGTTTATTCCCTTGTTGAATGTTTTTGAGTTGATGGGCATTATGGATGGCACCTTTCCAAGTCCTTCACCATCGATTAGTGTGAATGAAGGTGATGATACAAGGTTTGTGCATAATTATGAGTATCTTGCGTGGCACAAAATGGATCAATTGATTCTAAGTTGGTTTGTTTCTTCTGTGTCTGAGGAGATTGGTTCTCAGCTTGTCAATCTATCTTCTACAAGAGAGGTTTGAGTTTTTCTTGAAAAGTATTTTGCCACTAAGTCTAGAGCTCAGATTTTTCAGTATAAAACTGAATTGAATGCTCTTAAAAAGGGTGATAAGTCTATTTCTGAATATATGCATCATGTTAAATGTTTGGCTCTTAGTCTTAATGGTGTTGGTTGTCATTTTGATGATGATGATTTGGTCTTGTCAATGTTAAATGGATTAGGAGCTGATTTTGACTCTATAGTTGCTTCAGTAACCTCAAGAGTTGCTCTTGCATCATATGATGAATTAGTGGGGTTATTGTTAAGTCATGAACAAAGGTTGAAAATAAATCAACCTTTACTTGATATTGCTACTAACCATGTCTCCAAAGAAAGTAAATCAAATTCAAGATCCAGAGGTAGAGGAAGATCTCATGGTGGCTGTGACCATGCCGGTAGAACCCTGCACGGCTCTCCTCTACTGGGTGCGTGGAAGCACTCGAGGCGTTCCGATACGGTCACGGCGAAGATGGTGAATCCGAAGAAGAAGACTAGACTCAGAAACACCAAGGGAAGATTAGAAAGGATAAGGAAAGGAGTCACCACCTAGTCTTTTAATGGAAAGACGAGGAAAACCAAACACACAAGAAAACCAAGAAGCAAACAAGATGTAGAAAACATGTGTGCTCCGTGCTTAATGGATATAATGCACAAAATAAATGCAGGCCAAAGAAAAGGTAAGGATTCTGGTTACACATGGGGAAGGGGTTAGGCACTCCCATGCGCTTGAGAAAACTTGGTCTTTCTTGGTTTCCTACTTGCCAATGGTCTAATGGGTGTGTGCTTGCCTATTCTGAATGTACATGCTAAAGATGACTCGAGAAAACACGCCAAATCAAAGAAAAGAATGAAATAAGGGGAAAAAGTTAATCCGATGGTCAAATGTAGGCATTGAGAATGCCGCTTTACTGTACGCCCTTGGGCGATGAGGAAAATCGTGAAAATCAAGAAATTCTCGGAAATCGTTTCGCAAATCAGCGGAAATTTGGATAAATCCGAGAAAATCAAAAGGGGGAAAATAATGGCCATTAGGGACAATGTCGGCTTTGATAAGCCTTTTAATGTACACCCTCGGGCGATGGAAAACCAAATCAAGTCAAAAACATGAAAAGCGAGAGAAATCTGGGAAACGAGAAAACCAAATTTGAAGCAAGCTAGAAATGCGTGCGCAATGTAAGGAAGAAAATGCAAGAAAACTTGTATGAAAAGATGCAGTAAAATATGCAAAATGCCAGTGAGTGTAATAATGAGAATTCTAGGGGCTTTTGTGCAAAAAACCCAAAAATTGAATGAAAACGGAAATTTTGAAGCCAAATCACCAAAACTACTTAGAAAAACACTTTTCATGCAATTCTGGAGAAATCTGGGGTCAAATGTGTAAATATGTGCATTTCTAGTCAAATTGAAGGTTCCTAGGGGTTAAAATGCAAATATGCCACTAAAACATGCATGTAGTGCAATTTAGTGGAAATTCAAGGTAAAATATGCAAGGAAAAGGATCCATGAAAGTTTCAAGGGCAATGCAGTAATTTTACCCTAGAAAACATGCATTCAGTGTGAATTCTGTAAAGTTCATGGGCTAAAATGCAATTTACCCAGAGAATCAATGCATTCAAAAGAGTTTCAGTAAAGTTCAAGGGCTAAAATGCAATTTACCCAGAGAATTAATGCATTCAGAAGAGTTTCAGTAAAGTTCAGGGGTTAAAATGCAATTTAACCAGAGAAATAGGCATTCTGGAGAGTTTTAGTAAAGTTCAAGGGCTAAAATGCAATTTAACCAGAGAAAATATGCATTCTGTGTTATTTTAATGATGCTTAGGGGTTTAAATGCAATTTTGACAAAGAAATGTGCATTCAGAAGAGTTTCAGTAAAGTTCAAGGTCCTTTAAGCAAAAATATGGATTTGAAATGCATGAAAAGAAACTCTAAGGGTTTTTATTAAACTTTTAAACCTGGAAAACATTATTTTGAATACTCAGGGGGCATAATGTAATATTTTTAGTTAAAACTTTATTCAAATGAATTAAGAAAAATGATTAGGGACCTAAATGTAAGAAAAAGACCTATTTGTAATAAGAAAAGGACCTAAATGTAACAAATCAGAAGTTATAGAAGTTTTATTAAAATAAAACTATTTTTTAATTTTTTAAAAGAAAAGAAAGATCGACGGCTGTCGGCGACGGAGCTCCGCCGTTGTCGATCGCCGGAGGGACAGTTGGAGGCTCTCCCGTGGTCTGATCTAAGATCAAACCCCACGGGAAGCAAGAAGAGAAGGAGAGGAGCAGATCCAACGGATTGGATTGAGAATCCAATGGCAGGAGTGGGCCTCCCACATCCCTCGCCGTCAAAGTACTCCAACGACGGCGTCGGGGAAAAAGGAGGTTGCTGGAGGGAGCGGCGCGGCGTTTCTGAGGTCCAGGAAGCTTTGCCACGTTGATAGGAGCCCTTTCTCTTCTCCAGGAGCTCGAACGGTGGATGATGGCGCAGAGGGGGCTCCAACTGCCGTCGACGTTTTCTTCTCCGACGAGCGAGGTCGTGGGCATGTTCCAGAGTCGTGGCTCAGTTCCAGAGGCACCTGTGTGCTAGGGACGTGCCGTGGAGCGATCCTGGGGGTTTGGAGCAATGCGGAGGGGCTAGAGGCGTGCGCTTCTTCTCCGGCTGCAGTCATCTTCACCGGCGACAGCGGGACGCTGCTACTCCAGCGAGGTTCTGGTGGAGTCTTCGGGAGGTATTGGAGTGGCGCACGGAAGAGCAGACAGCAAAAGGGCATCCAAGGGAGGAAGAAACGCTACTCAGGGGCCAGGGCCGTGCCCTGGACCAGGCTCCCCACCTAGGCCACCGGAAAACAGCTCTGGCGAGGCCTGGGGGCTGATTCCGACCAAAGGAAACCTCTAATTGATCGAAATCGATTCGGGAAGACTCAAGGAATCCTAGGAAACAAGAATTGAAGGCAAGGGAAGCGGATAGAGGGCGTACCTGGTTTGGCGGTGGTGCGAACGAACGGAGCTGGCTGAGAAAGGCACTGAGGCTGGCTGTCGCGCTCAGGAATGCCACGGGAAGACACCTCAAAGCTTTGGGATCTCTCCTCCTTTTTTTTTAAATTCTCCTCAGTTCACCTCCTTTTTTAGGTGAGGTCGACAGTTGTAACAACCCACTTTTGTGCACAATGGAACCAACAAACAGTCCACTAGCTCAATTCCAAACAGACCAACTCCCTTCCTAACTAACTAACATCCCTTAACAACCCTACTCAACTGTGTCTCCACTGTCCACCAGCGTGCCGACAGCAAATAACGGCTGCTCCTGCTCTTGACGAGGCAGCTGGTTGCTCTGGTTCGTGAAGGGCTAGAGCTGGGGAGCGGCTGCAGCTGATCAGTGGTGAGATGGATGGCTGGATGGATGGGTTGCGGGTTGAGGAAGGCTGGATGTTGGGTTCGTGTGGCTTTGGTAAAAACAGTGAGTGAAGAAAAATTGAAAATGGAGAGGAGAAGATGGGTTGTTGGGTTGGAAGAGGAAGAAGGCAGTTGACATGCCCTTGGTCGAGTGTTGGCTCAAAGCGTCTAACCATAGGACAGCTGACATGCCCCTGGCCTGACATGGACGACTCTTGACCAAACAGAGCAGCTTACATGCTCCTGGTCGAGTACTGGCTCAGTGTGTCTAACCGTAGGACAACTGACATGCCCCCTGGCCTGACATAAATGGTCCTAACCGATGAGAGCAGCTTACATGCCCCTAGTTTAGGCGATGTTCTCTTGATTCTCTTGAACTGAAAGTCGTTGTCGCATCCTAGCCAAGAGAACCAAGCGATACTCTGCGACGTTTTTAGGATGATATTTGCAAAAAGAAGATGCATGCATGCTAAATGATTTGTGGGATCTTATTGGTTCCCTCAGCATTGGAATACTTACTTCCAAGTACAAGGGAATGGCAACTCCAGACCTCACTAGACTCTATCCAAGCCCCTAGTTTTTGGGTGGCTCTCTGGAAACGGGTCATTGTGTCTTGGGTTCCGTTCCGAACCACACTGGACTATACCCCTGCTTTTTTATTTTATTCATTCTTTATTTTTTTTCCCCTCATAGGCATGTGGGTTCACCCTATCCCTGGTTTGGAGGTAATAGGTACCTGGTCTTTGGTGGGAAGCTGCTACTGTTTAAAGGGTTGGCTAGGCCCTTTTTGTAACATGTCTTCCAGGTATTCACTCCGACTCCTCTCCAAGATAAATTGGAGGGACAGAGCTACCCACCATGCCTCTCTCTTTAGGGCCGACTTCTATCAGCGACTTCTGTCTTCTTATTCTATTATGCCCTTTTTCTGATATATATTTTTGTTTTATTTCTCGCGCTCTCACTCTCGCCCCTAACATTTTATCTCCCTTTGGAAGGTATAGAGTCCCTAAGGAGTTTGGATACTTCGCCCAATTCACAATGAAAGGTGGCTCCCTCACTCTCTAGGTTCCTGAATAGTATCTACCTGAGGAGGTGCTACACATTCCCCACATTGGCAAGCTTATACCGCCTATCATCACCGGGTTAAGATCCATGCATGTGATGATGAAAAAAAATGTCAGCCTATATATGTGTATATTGAATGAGGGTTAGTATGTGCTGTGATGCAGAGCTACATGGATGTAAGAAGATCATGACTTCATGTATGCATGAAGGAAATTGTTAGTGTCGTAGAGTAAGGACACATTGTTTATGATCACTGATAGTACTTTTTCAGGTAGCATGAATTAACTAGCTCTGACTATTCGATGCAGTCCATGTCTTCAAGGATAACAGCCCCTTCGGAATAGACTTGCTTGACCACGAATGGTCCACGCTAGTTGGGCTTGAACTTGCCATGACTATTAGGGAGATGTATTGCTCTCAAGACCAAGTCCCTTGGCAAAAAGCTTCTTGGTCGGACCTTCTTCTGATAGGCTTTGACCATGCGCTTCTGATAGCATTGTGCGTGATGCATAGCTTGCAGTCGATGCTCATCTATCAGGTTCAATTGAACGAGGCGGTCCTCAACCCACTTCGCCTCCTCTAGTTCTGCTTCTTTCAGGACTCTGAGCGATGGTATCTCAACTTCTATTGGTAGGAATGCCTCCATACCATACACTAGAGAATATGGAGTCACTCCTGTTGAGGTCCTGATTGATGTTCTATAAGCCCACAGAGCGTATGGGAGCTTGTCATGCCAGTCCTTGTGTGTTTTCGCCATCTTTTTAAGAATCTTAGTTAGATTCTTATTGGCGGATTCTACCGCACCATTCATCTGAGGACGGTATAGGGAGGACTTGTGATGCCTGATATGGAACACCTACAGGAAATCCTCAACCTTTTTGGCTGTGAAATTTGTCCCATTATCGGAAATGATGGAATACGGGACCCTGTACCGGGTGTTGACGTTGTTTTTGATGAACTTTTCTGTCACGGAGGCAATATTTGTCTTGTAAGATGCTGCCTCCACCCATTTTGTAAAATAATCAATTGCTAACAAGATGTACTGATGTCCATTAGAAGCTACTAGGTGGATAGCTCCGATGACGTCTATTCCCTATGTAGAGAAAGGCCAGGTTGACGACATGCTGTGAAGCTGCTGCGGTGGTGCATGAATAAAATTTCCATGGACTTGACAATTATAACATCTTTGCACAAACTGGCAGTAGTCTGTCTCCATGGTTGACCAGAAATAACCTTGTAGCGTTATTTTCTTGGCCAACAATACTCCATTCATGTCAGGCCCACATGTCCCAGCATGCACTTGCAACATTACTGTATCGGCCTCCTTTTTATCAAGACAACGTAGAAGCAGTCGGATCATGGTAAGCTCTGATGTCGTGATACCATGGGAGTTCTGCTGTAGAATCTACTTCTTCTATGCTCACGCAGTGTACCGACTGGTCTGTGCAGGTTACTGACACTTTGACTGTGCTATCCTCTGGTATGGACAACCAGGATGCAAGAGTAGCTAGTGCATCTGCGTAAGAATTCTTGGCCCTATTCATAAAGGAAAAGCGTATCTCCTCAATCATGGCCATCAGCTTTAAGAGATGATTGTGGTATGGAACCAATTTCAAATCTTTGGTTCTCCAGTTGCCATTTACTTGAGAAATAACCAACATGGCATTACCATGCACATGTAACTTCTGTGCACCACACTCTAATGCTGCCTGCAAGCCGAGAATACATGCCTCGTACTCTGCTACATTATTGGTGCACACAAAGGTTAACTTTCGAGCAAGTGGGATCATTTGTCCATACGAAGTTTCCAATACTGCACTGATACCCATGCCTCTCCTGTTAACTACACCATCAAAGTAGAGCTGCCACTGACCTTCATCTCGAGGGACTACTGGCTCTTTTTCTTCTATGGAAAACAATATATCCTCATCAGGGAACTGAGTCTACAAGGGTTGGTACTCTGGCAATGGTAAATCTACTAAATGATCAGCCACGACTTGTCCTTTCATCAACTTTTGAGTGACAAAATTGATGTCAAACTACGATAAAAGCACTTCCACTTGACACATCTACCCAACAGTGCTGGCCTCTGAAATAGGTATTTCATAGGATCATGTCGGCACAGTAATAGAACTAGATATGCCATCATATAGTGCCTTAAGCATTGTGTGGCCCAGACAAGAGACGAGCAAACTTTCTCAATTGTGGTGTACTTAACTTCGCAATCATTGAACTTTTTTCTCAGGTAATAAATGGCCCTCTCCTTGCGACTTGTTTCATCATGCTGACCCAAGACTGCGCCCATTGAATACTATGTCACTGACAAGTAGAGCAACAGAGGACGCCTTGGTGTCGGAAGAACTAAGACTGGTGGTCTTGCCAAGAGTTTCTTGATTTTGTCAAATGCTTCTTGGCACTCCTCATTCCAGTGGATCTATGCGTTCTTCCTCAGGAGCTTGAAGATTGGTTCACAAATTGGTGTTAACTAAGCAATGAATCAGTAGATATAATGCAACCGACCCAGCAACCCTCGGACTTCTTTCTCTATCGTGGGGGGAGGCATCTCAATGATGGCTTTAGCCTTGCTCGGATCTACCTCGATTCCCCTTTGGCTAATGATGTATCCCAGTAGTTTGCCTGATGACACACCAAATACACACTTGTTGGCGTTCAATCGCAACTTATACTTTCGCAGATGGTTAAAGAGCTTCCTCAAACAAGCAATGTGTTCTTCAGGTTCTTTCGACTTAGCAATCATATCATCCACGTAAACCTCGATGTCTTGGTGCATGAGATCATGGAATAAAGCTGTCATTGCCCTTTGATATGTGGCCCCAGCATTCTTGAGCCCAAATGGCATAACTCTGTAGCAGAACACTCCCCATGGGGTAATAAAGGACGTTTTTTCCATAGCCTCTTCTACCATTCGGATTTGATTGTATCCTGAAAATCCATCCATAAATGACAACATTTTGTGTCCTACAGTGTTGTCTACCAATACATCAATGTGTGGGAGTGGAAAATCATCCTTTGGGCTGGCTTTGTTTAGGTCTCTGTAATCAATACACATTCGGACCCGACCAACTTTCTTGGGTACCGGAACCACATTCACTAACCATTCTGGGTAAAGGACGACCTTCAGGAAGTTAACTTTGTGATGCTTCATTATTTCCTCCTTCAATTTCAAGAGCCACTGTGGTCGCCATCTGCGCAATTTTTGTTTGACTAGCTTGACATCAGGCTTAAGCTGTAGGGTCTGTATCACTACCTCGACGTCTAACCCAACCATGTCATCGTAACTCCAAGCAAAGATATCTACATATTCCCAGAGAAGCTCAATAAGTTTTGCTCTGGCATGTGCTGGGAGTCTGGCGCTTATCCGCACTTCTCTAACATCTTCATCAGTGCCAATATTCACAGTCTCTGTCTCTTCTTCTACATGCAGGTTCGAGCCTTCTGGATCGTCATCGTAAGACTAGAATTCCATCACATCATGACTCTCCTCTTCCACTTCTGCATCATCTTCTTCTCTGTATGCAATAAGCTCAGGAAGGAGTTCTTGCTGGCACGACGGATCTGCATCTTCAAAGGTGCACACTTTCTCAACATTCTGTCCTTGATGGTGCTTTAGAATGGTCACTGTAACCCTAGTTTTCTTGTATGCACCCTAGATGATTCTTGGCTCTGCTATTTTTGAACTTGTGTCTGACTGTCCTACTTCTGGTAAACAAAAGCTTTCATTATCATGCTATCTTTGTACAACATGTACAACAGGTGGGCAGTTGTCCTCTGTCTGACTAATGTGAGTGCTGCTGCCCAGGTTCCTTCCTGAGCCTATCTCAGGATCTTTTTTTTTTTTGGACCCCACTGCTCAAGTGGAGCCAAGTCTGATAGTACCACCTAGACCCGCCTCCCGACTGATAAGAGATAAACTCCTCTAGTCTAGCGTTTAAAGATCCATTCTCCTCCAGGGTCATGATAGCAGACTGACCCTATGCAACTGTCTGCTCCTCTGTGTCCTCGATCATTACTGCCTTTCCTTTCTTGCGTCTAAGCTCATTTTGCACATCCTCGGACAGTATTGCCAACTATTCTTGAAATAAAACTTCCAGATCACTGAGCATGCTATCCACCTATGCTACCACAGCGTCTCCTTCCTCTTCATCGGAAGCGAAATCTACATAATATGCGATGGTAGTTCTCAACACCTCAGGCACTGATTCCGGCTATCCTGGCTGCAATCCCTTTAGGACTAACTGCTGCTCTGATGCTACTGCTGCTGAATCTACCCTTGTTGAATCCCAGACTACAACTGGATTTGTGGAAAGACCCTCAACAGACTCTGGAGGTGGCAATGCTAGCATAGCTATACCTTGTGACATGGATGATGTTGAATTCCTTCTGAAGTCCATAATTTCCTCTTCTGAATAATAATCCTCTACACATACCCATTCTGGCCCATCGACTGACTTGTTTAGCTCAGGTTCTGCAAGCACCAAACTCCGATGGGGATCCAGCAATCCCGCACTAACAAAGTTGCTTAAATTTCGTGGAATAACGAGGTTTTGGAAATTACGACGCTACGCATATCCGTCTTGTGGCTTCTGCTCATATCCCAGTCCTTCAAATTCATGTCTCCTCTCTGCAGCAATTGGTTCAGCGATTCTATGGCCATTCTACCCGAGAAGTGCTCCTTTCTCATACCCCGATCTTTGACATATATTCTCGACCATCAAAAAGGGATTGCCAAAAGCGGCCAAATGACTGGCACGCTAGAGAATCGCAATAAAATTGACCTGTTCAAAACGGTCAACACGGTAGAGCACATCAGAGGGTTTGGAGTCAAAATGGATAGTATGGAGTGACACTGAAGAGACTGCCTCAACCCTCTCCTTTTCAAGGTTTTCCGCCATCACAACAACAACGTCGTTGTTCTAGTGGAACTTAATCATACGGTGAAGGGTCGAGGGAATAACCTGATGCTTGTGGAGCCAAGGGCGCCCAAGTAGAAGATTGAAAGATGGCTCGAGGTCAACAACATTGAATTCAACCTTAAAACGAGCAGGACCAATGATTAAGGGAATGATCAAGATCCCTAAGGCATCATGGTGCGTGTTGTCGAAAGCCATCATTCCTTTCACTGCAGGAGTAATGTCCTCCGATTTAAAGCCGACCTGACTTACGCTTCACAAGGGGCAGACGTTCAAACCGGCGCCATTATCGACCAAAGTGAGAGGGATGCAAAAATTTTGGTATTGCACCTTGATGAATAGGGGCTGGTTATGATTAGTTCCTACCGGGGGAAGCTCGGAACTAGAGAAAGAAATGACCTCTAGCGCGACTATCGTTCCCATCATGTTCTCCAAGGCCGAAGGTTGTATGGTTGAGGAAACATGGGCAGCCTGAAAGACCCAAGGAAATGCCTCTCTATGCTCGGCCAAAGTATGGATCAAATCCTAGATGGATATGTCTGCTTTGACCTTTTTCAACTGGCCAGTAATATCGGCTACCGGTGGGTCAACTTTGGGATGGGGTTAGCTCTTGTGACTGTCTCGTCAAGGATTAGACTGGGAATATGGGTTCTTGCTTGAGTGGATGAAGTCACAAGCTGACTAGCTTTGTTTGTTGGAACCGGGGCCTTGTATACCCTTCCCGACTGCATAACCTCAGCACACATCTCAGTAGTATAGCTATAAGGCATGCAGTGGGTGTCTTGTGTCAAATTGATAACCAAGGGAGCATGGGCCCTCAATTCCACTAGAGCTGAAACTGGAAGAGTAGGTGTTGGCGCTTGGTGGGTCGGGTCAGGTGTTGGTTTGGCTAGTAGGCTAATTGTTGGTGGGGTGGATTGCATTGTAGGTATGGTAGTCGTGCGCCTCGGTCGGGCAGTTAACTGGATCATGTTGACTACAGAGCTTGCAGCTTCAATGAAGGATTGACTCAGCTGATAAGAGAGTGGTTCTGAAACATCATGGATGAGGAAAGAAGGATCAAAAGGTTCAACCTCATCCGAAGAAAGGAAACAAACTTCCGAGGTTCCAAGCGCATGCTCAGGCAAAGGCCGGTTGACTATGTTACTAGATGGGGATGCAGATGAATGTGGTGTCTGTGCAGCAGGCCTGGGTTTTGCCTCTTGTGTGTTAATACTGATGACCTTTCGATCAATCAAGTTCTGAATAGCATTCCGAAGTGTATAGCAGTTATCCGTAGAATGCCCCACGACTCTATGGTAACTTCAAAATAAATCCGCCTTAAACCATGATGGAAGAGGGTTTGGCAGTGGGCGGATTTCTGAAAGCTTCAGTAGTGACACTACCTTGGGAAATATGACACTCAGTGGCTCGACTAAAGGAGTGTAATCTTTCTCAGGTCGTGGGAGCCGCCTTGATCCCTGGTAGCACCCCTGCCTTGCCGGTGTGGGCTGGTATACTAGCTCGGTGGTGGTAGTGATTTGTGATGTGCGTGGTGCTCTAGGTGTAGGAGAGTAAACAACTTGATTTTGATTTGGCGAGCTCACCACATTGGTTGGCATAACAGGAGCCCCTACGTATGCCACAACACTCTTAGTAGAGTCTTTCTTCCTCCCGTTGCTAGTGCTGGATCCTTTGTTACCATCGTTGTTGTTACCAGTTCCACTGGTAGCTATGGTCTGCTTTGCGAATGTTGCTAACGCTGGGAAGCTTCTGCTATTTAGTGAGCTCTCTACACAGGTGCCAGCTCTGATCAGGGATGCAAAGGTAATAGGCTGGATGCTTAACAGAGCCTTAGTGGCTGGCTGTGCCCCTTGAATTATTATTTCAATAGACTCTTTGTCAGAAGGTCTATCGCGCACTTGTGAAGCGAGGGCTTGCCAGTGCCCGACGTACTCCCCGAACGACTCGTGGGGCTTTTGCTTGGTGGCGACCAAATCCTCACGCTTTGGGACCATGTCGAGGTTAAAAGAGTACTGCTCCAGAAAAGCTTGGCTCAGATCATTCTAGGTCTTTATGGTGGACATATCCAGTGATGTAAACCATTTTAAAGCTGGACCTGTAAGACTTTTCTAGAAAAGACGAATGAGAAGTCTCTCGTTAGCCTGTAGTTGAGCGAGATCGCCACAGTACACTCGAAGATGTGAAATTGGGCAGCCTTTCCCGTTATATTTCTCAAATTCTAGGATGTGGAAGTTTAGTGGGAGTACCGTCTTTGGGAAATAGCAGAGGTCCCGGAAGGAGAAAGACTGGCGGTCCCCACCCTACACTTGACGTAGAGCCTTCTCCAAGTCATTCATCCTGGCGAAAAGTGAAGTGGGAGTTGCTACTGACACTGAGTATGCAGCCGGGGCGGGTCTCTCGTACGCTGTGTCTATAGCACCCGTGTGCTCCTCCAGATCTATCATCTCGCCACCTAGTGTCGTGGCGTGATGACCAGCGTACCCGTGCATGTGTGCTATTTGTGGTGGCGTGCATGCTGAAGCTTGTACCTGATGCAAGGGTATAGAAATGTTATGCTGTGTGGGGCGTGTTGTTGTGTGTGGGTGCAATAGCTGCTGAACCGATATGGTCAGGTTCATAGGCCGGTGTACTCCCGCTAGCCTAAAAGGCGTACCACCAGTAGAGGGTGGAACATGCTGTGCATGCTATGGTAGTGATGCTATTAGTAGAGTAGCAATGCCCGTCGTCGGGACAGCAGGAAGCTATGGCGACAATTGCAATGGTGGGATAACTGGTGCAACGTGATGTGCCTGAGCAGGCGGAGCAGGATCCTCAGGAATGGGACAGACAGGCGTAGTCAAAGTGGGATCCAAAGAGAAGGCCATGTTTTGCAATTTCTGCGCAAGGGCCGAAGTTGCTGAGATTGTACAGTGATAGAACCATCGACAGCAGTACCGAAGGTTGGATGAGCAAGCGGTAGAGATATCATAGGGGCCTGGAAGTTCAAAGATGTTGCAGGTCGAATTCATACTGATGAGGCAATCGCAGCCAACTGAGTGTCAAGTGGAAAAGGGTCAACTGAAGAACAAAACATGACCAGATCGGATGTCCTAGAAGTAGTCATGGTAACAGCCTCAGCTGCGGGCTCCAGACCAATGAGGGTCTGCTAGTGTCCTGAAATCGGCAGACAAGGAACTCCAGGCGCCCAAAAGTGGCTATCATGGAGTGATGGTGGAATGACTAATGACAAAGTGAAAGGAGGAGGGGCAGAAACAGGAATCCCCTCCAAGGCAGCTGGTGTAACAATCTCAGAAGCTCGTTGGGCCATAATGGACCTCTCCAAGGCAAGTGAAAGGACGATGCCTACGAGGAGCTATCGTCGGAAGTGACGAATAGCTCGAGGAAAGGCAGTCGAGAACAATGCCTCAAGATTGAGGTTACAGAAAGAAACTCCCAGTCTCAGACCTAGGAATTTGCACACAGAACTCTATACCTAGCAAAGGAAAAGAACCTAATGGGTCAGTGAAAAAATGAAGACAAGACAACAAAAGAAGTAAGTTAGCTATGCAATTGTTTGTTAGGGTAGCATGAATGGCACACATGCACATGAATGCTACTAATATGCTCTCTCTCACCAAGTGTTTCCCACATGGATCGGACCATATGGGACGCACTCATGAGTCACCAGTTCCTGTGACCATGCCGGTGGAACCCTGCATGTCTCTCCTCTACCGGGTGCGTGGAAGCACTCGAGGAGTCCCGATACGATCACAGCGAAGATGGTGAATCCAGAGAAGAAGACTAGACTCGGAAACACCAAGGGAAGATAAGAAAGGATAAGGAAAGGTGTCACCACCTAGTCTTTTAATGGAAAGACGAGGAAAACCAAACACACAAGAAAACCAAGAAGCAAACAAGATGCAGAAAACATGTATGCTCCGTGCCTAATGGATATAATGCACAAAATAAATGCGGGCCAGAGAAAGGGTAAGGATTCTGGTTACGCATGGGGAAGGGGTTAGGCACCCCCATGCGCTTGAGAAAACTCGGTCTTTCTAGGTTTCCTACTTGCCAATGGTCTAATGGGTGTGTGCTTGCCAATTCTGAATGTACATGCTAAAGATGACTAGAGAAAACACACCAAATCAAAGAAAAGAAATGAAATAAGGGGAAAAAGTTAATCTGAGGGTGAAATGTAGGCATTGAGAATGCCGCTTTACTATACACCCTTGGGCGATGAGGAAAATCGTGAAAAACGAGAAATTCTCGGAAAACGTCTCGCAAATCAACGGAAATTTGGATAAATCCGAGAAAATCAAAATGGGAAAATAATCCTCATTCGGGACAATGTAGGCTTTGATAAGCCTTTTAATGTACACCCTCGGGCGATGGAAAACCAAATAGAGTCAAAAACATGAAAAACGGGAGAAATCCGGGGAACAACGAGAAAACCAAATTTGAAACAAGCTAGAAATGTGTGCGCAATGTAAGGAAGAAAATGCAAGAAAACTTGTATGAAAAGATGTGACAAAATATGCAAAATGCCAGTGAGAGTGTAATAATGAGAATTCTAGGGACTTTTGTGCAAAAAACTCAAAAATTGAATGAAAACTGAAATTTTGAAGCCAAATCACCAAAACTACTTAGAAAAACACTTTTCATGCAATTCTAGAGAAATCTGGAGTCAAATGTGTAAATATGTGCATTTCTAGTCAAATTGAAGGTTCCTAGGGGTTAAAATGCAAATATACCATTAACATGCATTTAGTGCAATTTAGTGGAAATTTCGGGTAAAATATGCAAGGAAAAGGATCCATGAAAGTTTCAGGGGCAATTCAGTAATTTTACCCTAGAAAACATGCATTCAGTGTGAATTCTGTAAAGTTCAGGGGGCTAAAATGCAATTTACCCAGAGAATCAATGCATTCAGAAGAGTTTCAAAAAAGTTCAAGGGCTAAAATGCAATTTAACCAGAGAAATAGGCATTCAGAAGAGTTTTAGTAAAGTTCAGGGACTAAAATGCAATTTAACCAGAGAAAATATGCATTCTGTGTTATTTTATTGATGCTCAGGGGTTTAAATGCAATTTTGACAGAGAAATGTGCATTCAGAAGAGTTTCAGTAAAGTTCAGGGTCCTTTATGCAAAAATATGGGATTAAAATGCATGAAAAGAAACTCTAAGGATTTTTATTAAACTTTTAAACCTGGAAAACATTATTTTGAATACTCAGGGGGCATAATGCAATATTTTCAGTTAAAATTTTATTCAAACGAATTAAAAAAATTGATTAGGGACCGAAATGTAAGAAAAAAACCTATTTGTAATAAGAAAAGGACCTAAATGTAATAGTTACAGAAGTTATAGAAGTTTTATTAAAATAAAACTATTTTTAAATTTTTTAAAAGAAAAGAAAGATCGACGGCCGTCGACAACGGAGCTTCACCGTCGACGACCGTCGGAGGGACAGTTGGAGGCTCTCCCGTGGTCCGATCTAAGATTAGACCCCACGGGAAGCAAGAAGAGAAGGAGAGGAGCAGATCCAATGGATTGGAACGAGAATCCAACGGCAGGAGTGGGCCTCCCACCTCCCTCGCTGTCGAAGCACTTCGGCGACGGCGTCGGGGAAGAAGGAGTTTGCTGGAGCCAGCGACGCGGCGTTTCTGAGGTCTAGGAAGCTTTGGCACGTTCCAGAGGTCGTGGCTCAGTTCCAGAGGCATTTGTGTGCTAGGGGTTTGCCATGGAGCGATCCTGGGGGTTCGGAGCAATGCAGAGGGGCTGGAGGCGCACGCTCCTTCTCCAATTGCAGTCATCTTCTCCGACGACGGCGGGACACTGCTACTCCGGTGAGGTTCTAGTGGAGTCTTTAGGAGGTATCGGAGCTGCACACAGAAGAGCAGAAAAGCGAGAGGGCATCCAAAGGAGGAAGAAACGCTACTCAGGGCCCAGGGCCGTGCCCTGGACCAGCCCCCCCACCTAGGCCACCGGAATACAGCTCCAACGAGGACTGGGGGCTGATTCCGACCAGAGAAACCTCTGATTGATCGGAATCGATTCGGGAAGACTCAAGGAATCCTAGGAAACTAGAATTGAAGGCAAGGGAAGCGGATAGAGGGCGTACCTAGTTTGGTGGTGGCGCGGACGACCGGAGCTGGCTGAGGAATGCACTGGGGTTGGTTGTCGCGCTCAGGAACGCCACGGGAAGACACTTCAGAGCTCTGGGATCTCTCCTCTCTCCTCCTCCTTTTTTTTTAAATTCTCCTCTATTCACCTCTTTTTATAGGTGAGGTCGACGGCTGTAACAACCCACTTTTGTGCACAACGAAACCAACAAACAGCCCACTAGCTCACTTCCAAATAGACTAACTCCCTTCCTAACTAACTAACGTCCCTTAACAACCCTACTCAACTGCTGTCTCCGCTGTCCACCCGCGCGCCAACAGCAAATAACGGCTGCTCCTGCTCGTGAAGAGGTAGTTGGTTGCTCTGGTTCTTGAAGGGCTCGAGCTGGGGAGCGGCTGCAGCTAATCAGTGGTAAGATGGATGGCTGGATGGATGGGTTGCGGGTTGAGGAAGGCTGGATGTTGGGTTGGTGTGGCTTTGGTAAAAACAATGAGTGAAGAAAAATTGAAAATGGAGAGGAGAAGATGGGCTGTTGAGTTGGAAGAGGAAGAAGGCATGTGTTGAAGCATTGTGGGCCTTGAGGGGCTTTATGGACCAAAGTAGGCTTTATGGGCCTAATGGGCCCTCATGGGCCTAAGTAGGCTTAAGTGGATTTAATTAGGCTCTGGTGGACTTTGGTAAGCTTAATGGGCCTAAATGGGCTTTCATGGACCTAAATGGGCATAAGTGGGCCTTCATGGGCTTCGGTGGACTTTCATGGGCTTTGAGACTAAACTAGGGTTTGAGCTCATTTGTGATCAAAAGCCCAGCCACCATACTTTATCCTGCAAGCCTGCAAAATTGCAAAAATGGGGTGTCTACAGTGGCAGATCAAGAAGAGGTGGTTATTATGATAAAGGAAGAGGTAATTAATCAAACAATGCTCAAGGGAAGCAATCTGTGGCTGCAGTACAATGCCAAATTTGTAGGAGATTAAACCATTCAGCCATAACTTGTTGTCAAAGGTATAATCATGTTACACCAGTAACAAACATAGTTGAAGGTTCATATAATGGTGGAAATCAGAATTGGCTAGCTGATTCAGGAGCAACTCACCACATCACAAATGATTTGAGCAATTTAGACATCTCACAAGAGTAAGGTGGAGGAGATGAGGTGAAGATTGGAGATGGTACTAGTATTCCTATTTCCAATATTGGTTCTTCTAATATTTTCTCCTCTCAAGTTAAATTTGCACTCAAAGATATCTTACATGTTTCTGATATCACTAAGAACTTGTTATCAATTCATAAATTCACTCGTCATAATGGTGTAAGTATTGAATTCTTTCGATACCATGTGCATATCAAGGACCAGCAAACAGGGAAGGTGCCTCTCAAAGGATGCTTTCAGGAGGGGCAATATGAAGTTCCATTGAAGAAGGTAGCTGGATGTAGATCACCTTAAGTCTGTTCAGTAGAGAAAGTGTCTCTCCAAACTTGGCATTCAAGGCTAGGCCATGCAAATTCTGATATAGTTAGAAGAGTTGTGTCTTTTTTAATCTTCCTTGTATCAAAGACAAGATGACAAAGGTGTGTGATGCTTGTATGCAAGCTAAGAGCCACAGACTTCCATTGAATTGTACTTCATCTATCAATAATAAACCATTTGAGTTGATATTCTCTGATGTTTGGTCTTCCTCTGTCACGCCACAAATTTTCCACAATAATTTAAACAAATTAAATTACGGGAAGATTAAAGCTAAACAATAAATATCAAACTACCAGGAACCTGTGTGAGCGGCTAGGAGACTCCAGACAATATGCACTACACTAAACGTCTGCATGCCTGCACCTGCAAACCAAAACACGAGGAAAAACGTATGAGTGACAAAAGTCACCCAATATGCACCCCACGAAAACTGCTGAAAACAAAACTATAATCTATTTTCCTTTTAAATTCATTTCGCAAATCATTTTCTCAAAACCTCATAAATCAGGCCCACACCTGCCAAAACCACAAACCAGGGCTCTACTAGACCAAAGACACAAGCAAAGGCCCTCAATGGCCAAAACCACACACAGTGAGTCGGGAAGCCCAGTGCTAGGCAACCAAACTCTGGCCACACGCGGTCCACTGAGGAGCGACTACAACATTCTACACTGCCACGGTGAAGCCACCCTGTGCAAGAGCGATCACCGTCCCGTGATTCTCCCACCTGGAGAACCCTCACAAGCCAACCCCTCCCTGGGAAGGCTGTCTTGTCTCTTAGGACGCTACCAGCTACAAGGCACGTGTCTCACCCGCATTGGCCACCACAGGGTACGCCTCCTCACAGCGTCCTCCACACACAGTGCTCAGGAGAGAGTGTCATACCTCCACACCCGATGACACCTGAGCCTCAGTGCTCACAGTGACAGCAGGAGTATCATACCTCTCCGTCATGCCACGAAACACCTCAACCCGTAGACCACAACCCTAGCCTTGAGACGATAGTCAAGGAGTCTCATACCTCTAGGACCCGACGCCCCTCAGCCTTAGGTATCTCGGCCCCCGACCTCAACCAGGGAGTCGATCCCGACCACCTGAGAATGTCATCACATTCTATGGTCCCAAAGACACAGTCCCACACTATCTCTGCCCGCACACAAAAAACAAGGAAAACATTTTCCAAAATAGGCCAACTATTCCTTGAAATCCATCTTCCAAACCATTTTCATATCTTTTGAAAATTCTACCAAAACCTTGACGAAGTGACGCATCAGGTGTCCTAGGGGACCACCGCTAACAACCCACAATCCCATATCAATGGGACAAAACATGGCCATCCAAAAAGCCGTCGAAAAACACATTTTATAAACTCATTTGGGCCCTGATTCGGCATGCCGAAAATCAAGTTCAGTATGCCGAAATCTGTTGATTCGGTCGATCAGGGTGATTCGGCAGGCCAAATCAACCAAAGGACCAAACTGACAGAAAAACGGTATACCGAACGAAATCAGTATACCGAAATTCACTGTTTAGGTATGCTGTTTTCAATTCGGTATGTCGTTTTCAATTCTGCGATCCCAGAAAATGGCCTAAAACCCTATAATCTGAAATCGCCCCAATTGGGACCTACGATCCGACCCCCTAAAAAAATACCAAAAATCTTGTATAAAACATAAGATGTAAACCTCGAGTCTACTCCAAATCCCAACAAACAAAATTAAAATCCATTCACCATGCATCAAACTATAAAATCACAAAGGCAGAAGGGACAAAAGGACCTGAAACGCACCAACCATCATAAATGCCAATAAATTCGCCATAAATTCATAATAAATTCTAGGAAAGTAAATTTATCTAGATTCAATGCAATCCTAGCATTTTCTACCAATTTCATGCTCTCTATTACATAAGGTGGAGATGCGTCTTGAGAATGCGCTCTGGCGATTCTCTGATCGACTCCAGCGACCACGACACAACCATAGCCTTGGGAGCATTCCACGCAAGCACCGCACACCACCACGAGCCACCGCACACCGTCGCCTGCCCTCGAGCACATCGAACTGATAGGAGGTCGCGAGGAGGAGAAAACAGGGGGAGGGAGCGAGAGAGGAAGAGAGAGACGGGGGAGAGGGAAAGTGAGTGGAGGGAGAGAGAATGAGTGGAGGAAGGAGAGGAAAGATGTGTGCTCGGGACAAAGAGAATGCGCGGGGAAAGAGAAAGATGCTTGGATTGTGCATGGCAGAGACCTTCAACTTAAATAGCTACACAGAAGGGGTAGGTGGCCGTGTGCATGCAACCAGTCAGCCACGCGCACACCAACACTCTCTCAACAACCAGCCTCGCCAGCCACAGCATGCACCCAACCACCCACCACAACCATGAGGCCAACTGCAAGCCTCAACCACCTGCCCACGAGCGCGGACCCCACACCTGGGCCCCACACGCATAGTGCCACAATGTACAGTGCCAAACCACGCATAGGGACACGTAAAAAGAAGCCAACTCACGAGGCCCAAGCCCAAAAGCACAGAATCACACAACGGGCCTTGGAACAGTAAAACCCGTCTAGGAATAAAATTCATAAAATGTAAATAATTACAAAAATGAATTTTACGAGTGTTACATCCTAACCCCCTTAAAAGAAGATTTTGCCCTCGAAATAACTAGGAAAAAAGATACAGGTATTGGGTTAGGATGGCTTCCTTACGTTCCCAAGTGGCCTCCTCGCCTCCTTGATGCCGCCACCGCACCAAGACCAGCAGAATCACCTTGTTCCGCATCACCTGCTCCTTGCGGTCAACAATCTCGATGGCATCCTCCACAAAGGACAGATCTTCCTAGAGCCCTTCTAGCTGAACTGGGATCACATGAGAAACGTCAGCCAGACACTTCCTCAGCATGGAGACATGGAACACGTTGTGCACGGACGACATCTCTGGTGGTAGATCCAACCAGTAGGCAACCTCACCGATCCTTTGGGTGATCGGGTACAGGCCAATATAACGAGGACTCAGCTTGCCACGCTTCCCGAACTGCATGACACCCTTGGTCGACGACACCTTCAGAAACATGTAGTCTCCCATCAGAAACTCCAGCGGTCTCCACCTCTTGTCAACATAGCTCTTCTGCCAACTCTGTGCAGCCAAAAGCCTACTACGGATCAAATCCACATTGTCCGCATACAGCTGCATAAGCTTAGGACCAATCAACTGACGCTTGCCCACCTCGCTCCAGCAAACCGGCGATCTGCATGGCTTACCGTACAAAGCTTCGTATGGCACCATCCCGATGCTCAAGTGATAGCTATTGTTGTAGGCAAACTCAATCAACGGCAAATGGTCCTCCCAACTCCCTTGAAAGTCTAAGGCACATGCTCTGAGCATATCTTCGAGCATCTGGATAGTCCTCTCTATCAGACCATTCGACTGAGGGTGAAATGTCATGCTATAGTTGAGCACAGTGCCAAAGGCCTCCTACAGAGTTCTCCAGAACCATGAGGTGAACCTCGTGTCTCTGTCCGACACGATGGACACCGAAACACCATGCAGCCTCACCACCTCAGAGACATACAGCTCCGCCAAGCGGTGCATCGGAAGCTTCACCCGAATGGCTAGGAAGTGAGCAGACTTGGTTAGCCGATCCACGACCACCCACACAGTGTCGTTCTTCCTCTATGTCCGCGGCAAACCAGTCACGAAGTCCATCGAGATGTGCTCCCACTTCCACACAGGAATATCCAATGGCTGCAAGGTCCCTCCAGGTCTCTAGTGCTCTGCCTTGACCAACTGGCGGGTAGTACACCTCGCCACATGGTCAGCAACATTTTTCTTCATGCCAGGCCACCAAAAGTTCCGCTTCAGGTCTTCGTACATCTTCGTACTGCCAGGGTGAATGGTGTACCTAGTCTGATGTGCTTCATCCAACAACCTCTGCTTGGCCTCCTTATACTAGGGCACATACAAACGCATATCATACCTCAGCTCTCCATATGCCCCAATAGATAAATGAGGCTCTCCACCAGCCTGAAGCTTCTCAAACACAACCTGAACAAACGGATCCAGCTACTGACAGGCGACAATAAACTCTAACAGCTTTGTCCGAACAGACAAGTTGGCCACCTAGGCACCAACCGTTCCCCGAGCTTGCCGCTTTGGCCTGCAGCTCACCACATCCTCCAACATGGTCTACTCCTTGACCATTAAGCTCGCCATCACATGCGTACGCCGACTCAGGGCATCAGCGACCACGTTGGCCTTGCTAGGATTGTAGGACAGGCTGAAATGATAGTCCTTCAAATACTTCACCCAGCGGCGCTGCCTCAGGTTGAGGTCCCTCTGCGTGAAGATATACTTCAGGCTCTGATTATCAGTGAAGACCTTAAACTGCTCCCCATAGAGATAGTGTCGCCAGAGCTTAAGAGCGAACACTACGGCAGCCATCTCCAAATCATGGGTCGGGTAGTTCTTCTCATGATCCTTCAGCTGGTACGAAGCATATGCAATAACATTGCCATGCTGCATCAAAACACATGCTAACCCAATGCCGTTGGCATCACTATACACAGTGAAGCCACCACTTCCAGAAGGCAGAGTCAACGTAGGGGCAAAAACCAAATGAGACTTCAGCTCTTGGAAACTCGCCTCATAATTCTGGTCCCAGCAAAAAGGAACTCCCTTCTAGGTCAGCTCTGTCAAAGGTGCGGCTATGGAGGAGAAATCCCCGATAAACCTCCTATAATAGCACGCCAGACCCAAGAAACTTCTGATCTATGACACAGTCCTGGGTCACTCCCAGCTACTCATTGCTTCAACCTTGGCAGGATCCACTCTGATGCCTTCTCCATAAATCAAATGGCAAAGGAACATGACTTCGCTCAGCCAGAACTCACACTTGGAGAATTTGGCGTACAACTGATGACGCCTCAGAGTATCCAAAACTGCCCTCAGGTGCAAGGCGTGAGTCTCAACATCAGGAGAATAGACCAGCACGTCATCAACAAAACCACAACGAACTGGTCCAAAAAAGGGCTGAAAATCCTATTCATCAGATCCATGAACGCATCCGGCCCATTAGTCAAGCCGAAAGGCATGACCGTGAACTCGTAATGCCCGTACCGCATCAAGAAAGTAGTCTTCTGAATGTCTGGGTCTCGGATCCTCAACTGGTGATACCCTGACCTCAGATCAATCTTCGAGAACACCGATGCAGACTGTAGCTGGTCGAACAGGTCATCAATGCGGGACAAGGGATACTTGTTCTTCACCGTGATTTGGTTCAGCATCCGATAATCTATACACAATCGGAGCAAACCATCCTTCTTACGAACGAACAAGATAGGCGCTCCCCACGGAGACACACTCGGCCTAATAAACCCCTTGTCCAGCAATGCACAGGGACACGCAACGAGCCTCGGAACAGTAACACCTGTCTAGGAATAAAATTCATATAATGTAAATAATTACAGAAATGAATTTTACGGGTGTTACATCCCCTATTCAATCTTCAAATCGTTACAAGTATGTGGTCTCGTTTATTGATGATTTTAGTAAGTTTGTGTGGATTTTTCCACTAACACTCAAATCAGAGGTGTATGCTACATTTATGCAATTCAAAAAATGGGTGAAAGTTTAGTTTGCTATTGAAATCAAGGCCATGCATTCAGATTGGGGAGGTGAATATTGAAGATTGAATCAACAATTCAAACAGCTGGGTATTACTCATAGAGTGAGTGCTCTATATACTCTTGAGCAATATGGATGCACAGAGAGAAAGAATAGGCATTTAACAGAAGTTGCATTGGCTGTAATGGCTCATAGTGGAGTACCGTTAAAGTTTTGGGATCATGCCATTCAAATTGCTGCATATTTGATTAATCTACTCCTATCTTCTTCACTTGAAAGTCACTTATCTCCATTTCAAAAGTTATTCAACAAGTCTCCTAATTATAGCTTTCTCAAAGCGTTTGGGTGTAAGTGTTTTCCTATCCTTAGGTCATATAATTCTCATAAACTTTAATATAGATTAGCACCTCATGTCTTCTTAGGGTATAGTCCTTCTCACCATGCCTATAAATGCTATGACATTCATACTCATACTTTGAGAATTTCTAGGCATGTGAAGTTTGATGAAAATTGTTTTCCTTATCATGCATCATCTTCTTTCTCATCTACCTTTGTTCCTTCTAAGCTTTCTAATATGTCTTCTAGTTCATTGTCCTCTATTGTCATACCTACATCTTTTTCTAACTCATTGTCTTCTAATTTAGTTTTACATTTGCCTAATCATGTTCTTTCTTCTTTTGTTTTGAATTTTGTTCCTATACTACCATCCACAAATGAATGTGTTCCATCTCATTCAGATTCTTAAACCATTCCTCAGTCATCCTCACTAGCACCTCAAACTTCATCCAAACCTTCTTCTCATTCTTATAATCTCAGGTCTAATGTCTCATCAATGCAAGGTGCTAATAGGATACACCAAATGCAAACCAGATCAATGACTTGTCTATACAATAAAAAGGCTTTTACTGCCACATGTCATCCTCTCCCTTCCACATCACCTCATAATCTTGATGAGATGGAGCCATTATCCTTCACAGCTGCTTTCAAACATCAACATTGGAAAGAAGCCATGAATTCTGAATTCAATGCACTTATGACAACAAACACTTGGCAGCTTGTACCTAGATTACCATCCATGAATGTCATTGGGTGTAAATGGATTTACAAGGTAAAAAGAAAGGCTGATGGATCTCTAGATAAATATAAAGCAAGGCTAGTAGCAAAAGGATATATTCAAAGAGAAGGCATTGATTACTTTGATACATATGCATTCAACCCTGTCATCAAGCCAACTACTATCAAATTGGTTTTATCCATAGCAATCTCAAAAGGGTGGCAAATGAGACAATTAGATGTTCAAAATGCTTTTCTACATGGAGATTTCCAACAGAATGTTTTTATGACTCAGCCAGCTGGTTTCGGTCATCCTGATTTTCCTTCACATGTATGCAAATTCAAAGGTCTTTATATGGTCTTAAACAGTCTCCTAGAGCATGGTATACAAAGCTTTGGGAGTTTCTACAAGACTATGGTTTCATCACATCTAAGACTGATACTTCCATGTTTGTGCTCCGGAATTGTGGTCATTGTCTATATTTGCTAGTCGATGTGGATGATATCGTAGTAGCTGGTAATGACAGCAAAGAAATTCAAAAGTTATTGGAGGCATTGTCAGCTGCATTCGTTGTAAAGGATATGGGATTTCCACATTATTTTCTTGGGATTCAATAGCAGCAACTTAAAGGAGGTTTATTTTTGTCTCAGCAACAGTATTTAGCGGAGTACACGTTTATTACACATTTACACGTTTAATACATGATTATACGTTTAGTATTAAGTTTAACATTTACACATTTTGTACATGTAGAAAAATCAAAGACAAATCAATAAATCATGAAACCAATCATTCAACAATATTTCACAAGTTCCATTGTTCCATATGTTAATATCATAAGTCTACAACATATCATAAACATCCACTATTCAAAATATGAAAGTTATAATCTATATACATGATTAGGTGACGTGTACTTATCAAATTTTTTACCTTAGACACGAAAATGACCTGTTTAATAATCATGTCTACTAGATAGACATGATAAGTACACAAGACATGATAAGGGTAAACCCAAATATGGTTATATCATGTCGTGTCAGAAATTGATACGTCTAGCTGACGACCTTTTCTTCCGCACCTCTCCTCCTCTTTTTCCGCATGTCTTCCCTCCTCTTCCCAAGAATGCCATCTCCTTCTCCTCCCTCACTTGCCTTCCTCCTTCTCCCTCACTCTCCCTATTCACCCCCACCCTCTCCTCTCTCCTGTCCCTCCCCCATCTCCTCCCTTATTTCTTCCCTCTCCTCTGTTCGGTGTGCTCGAGAGTTGGCGGAAGCGTGTGGTGACGTGTGGAGCTTTGGTGAGATGTCCCTGAGGTCTTGGAGTAGCCGAGGATGCGTGGAGTCACCGGAGTTGGCTAAAGATCGGAGTTGGCTAAAGATCGGAGTTGGATCGCCAAATAGCTCGTTGTAGGTATGCACCTCCAACCATTGTATAGAAAGCATGAAATTGGTAGAAAATGATAGGAATGCATGAAATCTATGTAAATTTATGTTCCTAAAATTTATTGTGATTTTATGAGAGCTTATTGTGGTATTTATGAGTTTTGATGGTGGTAGTTAAGGTTTGGGTCCTTTTGACCCTTCTATCTTTGCGAATTTGTATCTCGATGCATTGTGATTGGATTTTGGTTTTGTTTGTTGGCATTTGGAGTAGATTCAAGGGTCTACATCTTATGTTTTATGTGAGATTTTTGGTATTTGTTTTGGGGGTCTGATCATAGGTCTCACTTTAGGTGATTTATAAGGGTTGAGTTTGGGTTGTTTTCTGGAATCGCAGAATTCAACATACTAAAGTGGAAATGGCATACCGAATCAGTAATTTTCAGTATACCGAATCTTTTCAGCATGCCGATCTTTCTGTCAGTTTTGTTCTTCCAGTCGATTCGGTCTGCTGAATCTCTAAGGTCAACTGAACCAAAAAAATTCAACATACCGAACCCATTTTTCAGCATGCCAAATCAGTGCCCAGAGATTTTTATAAAAATCTAATTTTGAGGGTTTTTCAGATTGGTTTGTATTGTCCCTTTGAGATGGGATTGTGGGTCGTTAGTGGTGGTCCCTTAAGACACCAGATGTGTCGATTTGTCGAGGTTTTGAAAGAATTTCCAAAGTTATAAAATGATTTTGAAAAAGGTTTCAAAGAGATGGATTGTGCGTTTTGGAAAATGATTTTCCAGGTTTTCTGTGTGCGGGTCGAAACACTATGAGACTGTGTCGTCGGGAATAGGGAATGTGACAACATTCTCGGGTGATTGGGCGCATCTCCCTGGTCGAGGTCGAGGGCCGAGATAGTTGAGGCTGAGGGGCGTTGGGTTTTGGAGGTATGAGACTCTCTGATTGTCGTATAAAGACTAGGGTTGTGGTCCGCGGGTTGAGGTATCTTGTGGCATGATGGGGAAGTATGATACTCCTGTTGTCGCTGTGAGCATAGAGACTCAGGTGTGGAGATATGACATTTCCTCCTAAGCACCGTGTGGAGGACGCTGTGAGGAGGCTTACCTTGTGGTGGCCAGTGTAGGTGGGACACGTGCCCCATAGCGGGTAGCATCTTTAGAGACAGGACTGCCTTCCCAGGGAGGGGTTGGCTTTGTTGAGGGTTCTCCAGGTGGGAGAATCGCGAGATGGTGATCGCTCCAGGTGGTAGTGCAGACGTCGTGGTCACTCCTCGGTGGACTACTTGTGGCTAGAGTTTGGTTGCCTGACATCGAGCTTCTTAACTTACTGTGTGTGGTTTTGGCCATTGAGGGCCTCATTCGTGGTTTTGGGCTAATAGGGCCTCGTTCGTGGTTTTGGGCTAATAGGGCCTCAGTTGTTGTTTTGGCCGATGTGGGCCTGGTTTTGTGGGATTTCAAAGAAAATGATTGTGAAATGAATTTAAAAAGGAAAATTAATATAGTTTTGTTTTCCACCATTTTGTGGGGTACGTGCTAGGTGACTTTTGTCACTCACACTTTCCTTGTATTTTTTAGTTGCAAGTGCAGGCACGTAGAGGGTTCAGCATAGTGTATATAATCTTAAGTCTCGTAGCCACACCATAGGTTCTTGCTAGTTGATATTTTCTGTTTAACTTTTAATTTCCTGTAATTTAATTTATTTTAAATTATTATAGGAAATTTGGGACGTGACAATACTTGTCTCTTACTAGACCAGATATATCTTTCTCAATTAGTAAGCTCAGCTAAATGATGCAAAATCCATCTAATACTCATTGGGAGGCTTTGAAAAGGTTGCTAAGGTACTTGAAGGATACTATAACTCATGGTCTAATGCTTTCAAACACAACTGATTTAACCATCAGGGTGTTTTCAAATGTTGATTGGGCTTCATGCCCTGATGATAGAAGGTCTACAATTGGGTTTGTAGTGTATCTTGGCAGCAATCCTATTTCATAGTCTTCTAAGAAGCAAAATACAGTAGCAAGGTCATCTACTAAATTTGAATTTAGAGCCATAGCTACTGCTATGGCTAAGCTCACTTGGATTCAATCCTTATGCTCAGAACTTGGTCTTTTCCTCAAGACATGTAATGACCCAATTTTAGAAGTGGTGTTTTGGTCAGATATTTTAATAGAGTTCTGGGTCGTTAGATGATGGGTCCCCTACGTTTAGTGAAACGCAGCTTTCGTAGTGTATGACACCTGGATTAGTGGATTTATGGCCTTTTTGGTGTGGTGTCGTTCACGTGTTGTACCGACCCTCTTGGGAGTTTTGAGAGTTCGCTCTGTGCTATGGTAGTGGATCTCGATTTGCACGAGTCACGTGGACGTGGATGGTTGCGTGGTCTGGTTTCGAGCTTGCGGCTTCCTCTCTTTCCTTCCCTTCTTTCTCTTTCCTTCCCTTCTTTCTCTTTCCTTTCCTTCTTTCCTTTCTTTTCTCTCTCCCAAGCCCCACCCCCACTCCTTCCTCTTCTTCTTCTTCTTCTTCATTAGAAGAAGGAGAGATGGAGAGAGGTGTGAGATGAGAGAGAGAGAGAGAGAAAGATAGCCGAAGAAGGTAGGATGCAGCCACTGCCATGCTGCCGTCATCGCGTGGAGGAGAGCAGTACCTCGTGATTGGTGAAGGAGCGTCGCCATTCGTCTCATGCCACCATGTCTTCAGTGGAGGTACGCACCCCGTAGATTTTCTTTTGGTTCCAAATTTGTACCATAGGTGCATGTTAGTGTGTTGGTAATTGTAGTAATTTTATTAGAATTTATTGTGCATTTGTGGGCCATTTATGGCCGTATTTATGGTTTGGGGTGAATAATATCCCCTTTGTGTTTTCTGTTGATTTCTCAGAATTCGCTTAATGGATCTCGGTGTTACTTGTCTGGTTTGAAAGATCTCATCGAGATCTTCATTTTGATATATTGTTTGCATGGTTTGGATTGGTGGTTTATAGGATTGGACTTTGGGTCCCATTTCAAGGTACCCTACAGTTGCCTAATTTGGCATGTCAAATTATTTCAGTATGCCGTTTTTGTTGCAGATTGTCCCTATTTTTGTTGTAGATTGTCCCCTTGACTCCTGTTTCGGTCAACCGAATTCATTCGGTCTGCCGTTCTAGAAGTCTTGGCTGATGACAAAATTCCTAGTTCGATCGACCGAACGTTTTCGGTCTATCGAATTAGGGGTTTTCGTTCGACTGAGTGATTTTTTGGTCTATAGATCTAGTGCCCTGAGCCTAAGTTCGGTTGACCATTCCATATTGATCTGCCGATCTAGGTCCCGGTCCTGTATTAAGATGTTTTATGTTTTGATTAATATATATATAAATATATATACATATATGTGTGTGTATATATATATATATTAATCTTGGGAGATAAATATAATGGCATAAATGGTTAGGATAACCAATAGAATGATTGTGGGATTTGCCTAAAATGAATTAGCAAGAGATCATTTGGAACATGAGTAGAATAAAAGATGATATGATTTAGAAATAATAGGTTCTTTCCCCAAAAGGTTTAGACTAGACTTTAGGGATAATGATAGCATCCCTAGGTCTAAGGTTTGTATGGTTTTCTGTGTAGTGCACTGAATGGAGTATTCAGTTGCACTATTCTAGGTGTTTGAGCCGACCTGGCTATGCTCCCGAGGGACATGAACCAGTAGGTGTCTTACACTTGGTGCCAGAGCGTATAGTTCTAGTTGTGTTTGCTTTGCTGTGGTGTCTTCTAAGTGGGTTTGACACTCAGAAGACATTTTTGTTGGTGTTTATTAGATTGTGGTCGTGAGTTGAGTGTGGTGCTCGTGAACCCAGATGCTCCCAAGGTGTTTTTGCCTGAGCTTGACAGGAGAGCTATTGAGACTATGTTTTGTTTGTAGTTTCTCGACCTTTGGTTTCTATGCTGCTGCTGGGCACAGTGTATCTTGAGTTTTAGAGGATATTTAATGGTTTTTGAAAAGGTTTTCCAAAGAGAGTGTTTTGGAAAGAGAAAAGTACAGATTTGAAAACAGTTTTGGAAAGAATTTTCCAGTGCCTTTTGTTTGCGTTGAGGGCCAAGATAACTAAGGCTGAGGCTCGTCGGGTCTTGGTGGTATGACACTCCTTGACTATCATTTCGAGGCAAGGGTTGTGGTCCACAGGTTGAAGTGTTTCGTAGCTTGTCGGGGAGGTATGATACTCCTGTTATCACTATGAGCACTAAGGCTTAAGTGTTGTCGGGTGTAGAGGTATGAGACTCCTTCCTGAGCACAGTGTGGAAGACACCGTGAGGAAGCGTACCCTGTGGTGGCCAGTGCAGGTGGGATGCATACCCCATAGCTAGTAGCGTCCTGAGAGACAGGATTGCCTTCCCAAGAGAGATTGGCTTTGTGAGGGTTGACCAGGTGGGAGAATCACGGGACAGTGCAGTGCAGGCGTTGTGGTCGCTCCTCGATAGACTGCTTGACACTGGGAAGTTTGATACACTGTTTGTGCTTGTGTTTATGATTTGTGTGGAGTCTGGTTCACGAAATCAAGCTCTAGGCCTAGAGGAGGTCGTGGCTTTGGTGCCTGTTGAAACGTAGTGTTTTGGGAGTGATGGCTCTGTTGTTTTGAGAGCAGAGGCTTCGTGGTTTGGTGTTGTGCTTGGGTCCAAAGGGGACCATGTTGCACAAAGTAGAGACTCTGTAGTTGTGCTTTAGTGTGGCTTTTGGGCTTGACTTGGTAAGAGTGGCCATCTCGAGCATGCATAAAAGATTTTGAAAGAGCATTCACATGGTTTTGAAAAGG
Source organism: Posidonia australis (assembly GCA_024699735.1). Taxonomy (NCBI): domain Eukaryota; kingdom Viridiplantae; phylum Streptophyta; class Magnoliopsida; order Alismatales; family Posidoniaceae; genus Posidonia; species Posidonia australis. The sequence continues at coordinate 39,657 of JAMKQA010000163.1, forward strand.
AAAAGAGAAGAATGGTTTTAAAGTCATATTTTTTGTGATTTTGAGGCTTGCCAGGTGGTGGTAAACTACCTGATTTGGTGTTGCGGCATCCGGGAGGCATGTCAGTGCTTGTTTGTTGAGCATCGATAAATTGCCCTTTTGGTTTGGACGCATCCGGGTGTGATGCTTGTACTTGGTTGCCCTTGGCATAGGTTACCGAGTTGTAGGTAAATTGCGTGCTGAGTGATCGTTGAGTACTCACTCATGTGTGCTTTGTTTTGTATGTTTTGGCAGGTATAGGATAGTAGCTGTTGGTTGCTAGTGCATATAGGAGGAGTCACGTTGCCACACATCAGGGATCCAGGTGAGTGTTAGTTTAGTTTTATTTCTATTGTTTAGTGGTTTTATTTTACTATTGAGAGTACTTAGTCTTAGCTGCATTATTAGTGTAATTGTCGGTTAATAATAAAGATAAAACAAATAATTAAATGGAAAATTGTAGCTAGGTTTAGTAGTAGCAACTTAGGGGTCGTTACAAGACACCTCCAACATTGTTTGTGGCAACATAGGTGCTTTATATCTAACAACAAATCCTGTTTTTCATTCAAGAATGAAGCATGTGGAGATAGATTTTCATTATGTTAGGGAGAAAGTATTCAAAAAGGATTTGCAAGTTCACTTTATTACAACCAAAGAGCAAGTGGCAAATTTCCTCACTAAAGCCTTGTCCAAGTCTTCTTTTCTTAAACTCAAAAGCAAACTACATGTAGTTCCACCTCCATGAGTTTGAAGGGGGATGTTGGTATGGCATATGAAGGTGGTTAAAGTAGTTGTAACTAATGCACATGTCTTCCATGTGTAAGATTATGTATGGTTAAGAAGAAGAGTTTGTTATAGAGTTGTTATGATAGTTGTTATAAGAGTTTGTTATAGAGTTTGTTATGGAAGTTGTTGTAGTGTTTGTTATATAGTTGTTATGGTAGTTATGGTAGTTGTGTATGGTTGTAACAAACTCAAGTATATATAGACGTCTAAAATAGAATGAAAGGTAATGAGAATTATTTTAGCCATTCTGTAGACACCTTGATTTTAAGGCAGCTCGTAGGTGAATTCTCCAAAAGATGTTACTTTGGATACGGCAAACCTAACCTCATTTGAACTTTATTTGGCATCTTGGTTACCCTAAGCCTATAACAAACTCATCGTCCGATTAACAATTCTGGCAGCTAGGTGGAGAGCACCAATGTGGAGCACCAAGCTAGCGCGAGCACACCAAGCTGGCACACCAATATGGCGCACCAAGCTGGCGCACAGCCACTTTTCAGGGTGCTGGCTGTTGGCTTTCCATCTTCTGTGCTTGTAACCTTCCCTTGCGAATATTTCTCTACGAATCTACGCAAGTCTGTTGTGTTTCGAGGCTTTTTGCATCCCAAGGAGTTACCTCTTCATTCTCTTTAAAAAGCCATCCATAAGCAACATTTTTTCTCTCTTAGCAACTCACCCACTCTAGCAACCAGCACCCCTACCTTCAGAGCATTCCCTTGCATCCCTGAGTACTCTCAACTGTGTCAAAAGCAACAAGGTGGAGATATCTTGAGCCATCCAAGGAGGAGACACCATAGGTAAGGTCCTTTACCCACCTCTCCATATGGATTTTACATGATGCTCTGGGTAAAACCTGCAACTAGGTTGTTATGATGTCTACATAGTGATGATCTTTTGTTATTTTGGGTGTTCAAGATGCTCCATGCTATATTCATTGCTCCATTGTCATGATGATTTTGCACTGTGTGATCTCTTTTTTAGTAATGAATCATAGTCCTATGTAACCACTAGCTATGGAACATGAGCTGTGATGCATCCCCTATACATGCTTTATCATTTCCACATGCTCCATAAGTCAGGCAGACCATTGCATGAATCATAAAATCCACCATAGGTAGCTGCAATCCTAAGGAACCCATGAACATGCATGATTAAGGAGAGAATGATAAGAATGTTTTAAGCTTGATTATTTAACATGATTAAGTTCCTTGGCATCTAGGTTAATGGTCTGAACAGACAGTAACCCAATTGGTTGCATGCATATGGCCCAGACTCTGAAATCAGACTACGGTCTGAAATAGGGTATCTGGGGCACACCAACCTGGTGCACCAAGTAGGAGCACATACCTAGCGCACCAGCCTGGTCACAGGGTGCAAGCAGTCTATTTTTGCATCATGATTTGCATGCTTTTCCGATTGTTTTAGACTTTGAGCTTTCTGATGTTTGATTTCTGATATGCCATGTTCTTGCTTGCATGCCATGTTTTAGTCTAGAGCATGTTTGTAGGGTTTTATATCGCATAACATATCAATCTAGTTCACTGTTTGCTTCTGTGATTTCTGGGCCTCACTTTAGTGTCACACATTTTTGGCACACCTTAGTTGAGCACATAGGTGGTGCACCACATAGGCACACATTGCTGGCGCACCAAACAGGCACACATTGCTGGCGCACCTGCCTATTTTCAGTGCACCAATAGTGGCTTTTTGGCATGGTGTTTAGCATGGTTCCCGATTTGCTTTGCCTTTGGTTTTCTTTGGGTGTCCTTTTGAATATATCAGGATGACTCCATTCTATTTTCATCCATATTTATACATGGTAGCTTAGGTTTTGCATATAGCAAAGCGAGGACGTAAGTCACTCGATGTTATTGGATTTATCATTGTATCCATGCAACATCTTTGCATCGGTATTCGATCTATGACCCGTGTGATCTCTCAGAGCACTAGGACACATCCTATAGTCTCTCTACCCATGTTTAGCATAAGGCACCACTCGCATGTAGCATTGCATGGTATATCGCCCTTGAGTGTATAGAAACAGGCTGAAAAGGCAACATTTCATATAAGTAAACGAGAAACCCATGACAGATCGACTTCTCAGGCGCACGAGGGTGCTTAATACCTTCCCCGTGTGTAACAAGGATCCTTACCCATTTCTGGTTCATGTTTGACCTTTTCCATTGGTTTTATTACATAGTTTTAATGTTTTAAAACGGTTTTCCTCGTCTCCTGTTTTTAAGTAGACTAGGTGGCGACTCCCGCATTTTATCATTGTTTTTATTGTTTTGCTGTGACTTTGCTAGTCCTTGTGCATTTGGCCTTTCGCGCCACGCCCGAGGCTGTCACCGACATGGTTACACATTCTACGTTGCATTCTTCTTCTTCTTCCATATTTCTCTTCTAGTGTTTCTTCTCCATTCTCTCCACATTGTTATGCTTCATATATGGTTGCTTTGGATGATTTCTAGCAATCTTGATGATTGAATCAAAGGAAAATTTCTGGTTTGATTTTTAATGATTTAGATGTAAATTTATGCATTGAATGAAGAAGAAATTACTTATTACAATTCTTGTTGTTGTTTGATGTTGTTGTATTTATTTGATCATATCTTGAATTATGTTTATCAGATTTCAGTGATCTTGGATGCATTGGATAGATTGATTTAATATTTTTAATTTGGTATATAACATGATAAATTCAGGATTTTTTTTGGAACTTCACATGTTTGATATTTAGTAGTAGTTCATTTTTGTAAGTTTGTTCGCAATTTGTCCTCACTAGCACTTTTTATGTATGTCTTTAACTACGAATATTAGATTTCATTGTTCTTGGATGAGTTTGATATATAATTTCAAAATCTTTGATTTAGTATATATCATGATAAATCTAGATTCGTTTAGAGTTTGAATATTTAAGTTTTAGTAGCTGATTACCTTTGCAACTCAAATTTTCAAAGTTACCTTCGAGCATTGTTTTGGTCATATTCTGAGCTCTGTATGTTGGATTTTAATGTTCCAAAAGAAAACTTCAAGATCTTTATATGGTGCAAAATTTTCTAGATTGTATTTAGTTATGTATGACTTGATTTTTCTAGCACATTTCCTATTACATTCTTGATTTTCTGATTAACCCTTGTATCTTGTTTTAGTTATAACTTGAATTTTATATGTCGATTAATTATGAGACTTGTCTCATTGAAGAGAGGACTTAATAAGATTCAAGATGGTATATGATATCAGTAGTTTTGGTTGAGTTGGATATTTCTCTTGCATGACTTTATTAAGGATACCTTTGTTGTATATTCACAGAGATAGTTTGTACATATCACCTCTTTATCTTGAACTCTAAATGTTAGATTATTATGATTTTGGTCTTGTTGAAAAGTAAATTTTAAAATCTTCAAAATGGTATATTAGATTGATTATTTTGATTGAAATGATATGTTGAAAGTATTATATTTAGTAGTAGTCTTCTGAGTATTCAGTTTTGAGATTTCATATTGGGAAGTTATGAATCTTCTTTTGATCATATCTTGAGTATTGAATGTTGGATTTTAGTGAAATTAATTGTGTTAGGAATATACAGTCGAAATCTTTAATTTGATGTATAGTGTGAGATTTTATGGATGAGTTTTATAGTTTGAATAGTTGATTAATTAGAGTAGGTTTCTATTGCATTTCTGTTTTCTATATTGTCTTAATTGTATCAGGAGTTTTTGTTATTGGATTCATGTAAAATAAGTTTCATTGTAAAGTAGACTTCCAGACCTTCAATTTAATTTGCAACATCATGTGTTTTTGGATTGGTTTGTTACTTAAAGGAATATTTTTTAGTAGTAGGTGTTTGTCTTGTGCGTTTTGGCTGTGAGTTTGGACTACATGTTTTGGCATTGAACAATAGAAAGTTGTGGCCTATTTCTGTTGGTGATTGATCTAGTGTTTTGAATAATTTTAAATATTTTGAAAGTGATTCGGAAAATGATGAAAATAGTTTTGAATGGTTTTACCACTTATTTGTTTTATGGAGCAATAAGCTGGAGGATTGTGTTGTCGAGACCAGGGGATATGCCGATATTCTTGAGTGGTTAAGCACATGGCTTAGGTTGAGATTTAGAGATTAATAAGCTATAGATAAGTGTTAATGGATTTAGGGGGTATGGGTGGTTATTCACAAGATCAAGCCTGAGGTCTGAGAGTTTAGGTGCTGGCTGAAACTTTGGTTACTTCGAGTACTGAGACTAGGACACCGAAAGAGCAAACCCTATAAAGTGATGCCTCGTTTTGGTAACGTCCTTAGAGTAGATAGTGTAGAGGGTTCATCAGAGGTTGGACTTGGGATGGATGGGCTCCTCTTAGGGTGACTCATTTATAACAGTGCATTGCACTTCAGTAACTACTTATAGGCCAATATTGGTTACTTAACATTGGACAACACGACAGATTTTGGTGTCGTTATGTGGTGTTTTCAGTGATTTTTGATATGACCTTTTGATACATGTCTTAAAGTTTGAGTGCATCATGTTTTTTGATGATTTTTGTGCCTTATAGCTTCAAGTTTTGGAAGATGCTTGTTTAGAGTTTTCTTACATACCCTCAAGTTGGCTTGATTTTCCTATGTTTCTGGTTCTTTAGCGAGTTAATGGTTTATTTGCAGTTAGGTGAACTGCAGAAGCTGTGGCACATTTGAGAGGTGTGTTTGAGGTGCATGTGTGAGTCACATGTTTTTCTCTGGATTTGACTTTGCCGCAAATTTGTTTTGTTTTGGTTGTGGTTTCCTAGTAGTTGCGGGATGTGTGTTGGGTGACATTTTTAGTGGTCACTTATATATATTTGATTTATGTTTTAGTTGGATTGCATACTAGTGCATATAAAGGAGTCACTCAGCTACATAATAAGGCTCTTAGGTGGTTGTTTTGCTCTAATGGTATTATTAATGCTATGGTTTTTGAATTTGGTTTTAGTTATGATTTAAAAACAAAAGAGTATGTGAATTTATTAAGAGGGTGACAATTGTGGATGTTACAATTCAATAGTATCAACAAGTGTATTTGCTGCTATATATGTTACTATATGCTATAATGGTAAATATATTTACTGCTATATATGTCACTATATACTATAGTGGCAAACATATTTGTTGCAATATGCTATAACGTCAAATATAACAACAAATATATTTTCCATTATTTATGTTGTTGTAAGCTATGATAGCAAATATACAATTTTCAAGCATTTGTTTATCTTCCATGTACACATCAATTATACATGTGTTCTTTTTCTCATTACATGCACAATATAACATAAAGACATGCATTCCCACAAG